>CAUYLG010018966.1:0-11912 GCA_963573385.1 Cacajao melanocephalus
TTTTTTGCTTGTTTTTGGTGTGTTGGGTGTTTGTTTTTTTTTTTTTTTCTAATGATATCGGGTGTGTTGTTTTTTTTTTTTTTTTTTTTTTTTTTTTGTTGTTTGTTGTGGTTTGTTTTTTTTGTGTTTGGTTTGGTAGGAAGGAAGGAAGGAAGGAAGGAAGGAAGGAAGGAAGGAAGGAAGGAAGGAAGGAAGGAAGGAAGGTAGACAGGCAGGCAGAAAGGCAGGCAGGCAGGAAGGAAGGAAGGAAGGAAAGAAGGAAGGAAGGAAGGAAGGAAGGAAGGAAGGAAGGAAGGAAGGAAGGAAGGAAGGAAATCCACAATCACTAGACTGGCCAAAATGAAAATGACTGACATTACAAAGTGTTGGTGAGGATGGGGATGTGGAGGAACTACAACTCTCTTACTTTATTTGTGGGAAGGTACGTAAATCAAACAGTTTGGAGAACAGTTTGGCAGTTTATTATGAAATGCAACGTGCACTTATCATACAATCTAGCAATTTCATTAGAAAAGAAAACGAACATATTCAAAGATCTGTTTACAAATGTTCAAAACAGCCTTTTCTGTAATAGCACAAAACTGAAAACAAACTAAATGACCAACACAAATAATTTGTGGCATATTCATACAATGCCAACAATTGCCATTACTTGGCAATTAAAATAAAAGACTACTGATATGATACTATAACATAGATGAATCTCAAAAGCATTATCCTAGTGAAAGAAGCCAGATACAGAAGAGAGTATATAATATAGTTTCATTAAAATAAATTCTAGGCTGAGCAATGTGGCTCACACCTGTAATCCTAGCACTTTGGGAGGCTGAGGTGGGCAGATCACCTGAGGTCAGGAGTTCAAGACCAGCCTGGCCAAAATGGTGAAACCCTGTCTCTACTGAAAATAGAAAACTTAACCAGGCATGAGGGTGCACACCTGCAATCTTAGCTACTCAGGAGGGTGAGGCAGGAGAATTTCTCGAACCCAGGAGGCAGAGGTTACAGTGAGCTAAGATTGCTCCATTACACTCCAGCCTGGGCAATAAAGTGAGACTCTGTCTGAAAAAAAAAAAAAAAAGAAAGAAAGAAAGAAAGAGAAAGAAAGAAAAATTCTAGAATTTTCAGAAAATATAAAATTATAAACTATTATAAAATATGCAACAATTTGCACAACTATTAGCAATGTTTGCAAGTCCCCATCTTGGTACGCACATCATCACTGAGAATTGTCAGTTTCTAAATGTACTAATTTGTTGGGTAAAAATGTCTTCTCCTTGCATGTCTTTGTTCCCTAGCAAAATTGAGTCTTTTTCATTTTCATAAGTTTTGTTTCTTTTTGTTTTTTGTTATTAACTTTTCTTCTTGGAAATTATTGTTGAGCTACATATTTCTAATTTTCTATTACCGCCATGTTTTTTTCTTTATTGACTTATAAGAGTTCTGTATAGGTTAGGTATAGAAACACTTTGTCATATTTTTGGTATTTTTTCTCAATTTCTTTGCCTTTTAATTTATGTTTTGAAGAGCAGAGTCTTTTTCTGTTTTGTGATAATGGTAAAATTTATTGATCTCTTTCTTCAACATTCAGTCCATGCTTTTATCTCCACAGGCAGAAATACAACACTATTTGCTCAAATTTTCTTGTAATTTTTTATAATTTTATTTTATATAAACATTTACATTAATCTGGATTTAGTCTGGTATTTGGTGTCAGATATGAATTTTCCTCATTCTTTTTTGTATGTCAACAATTTCACAACACTTTTTTTCCCTCTTTTTCTTTTTCTTGTTTCGATAGGACCTTGCTCTGTCACCTAGGCTGAAGTGCAGTGGCAAAATTTTAGCTTACTGCAGCCTCTAATGGCTCAGCTCAAGTGATCCTCCAGCTTCAGCCTCTCAAGTAACTGGGACAACAGAAGTACACCACCATGCCAGCTAATTTTTTTTAAGAAACAAAGTAGGCTGGGCAAGGTGGCTTATACCTGTAATCCTAGCACTTTGGGAGGCTGAGGCGGGTGGATCACTTGAGGTCAGGAGTTCAAGACCAGCCTGGCCAACATGGTGAAACCCCATCTCTACTAAAATTACAAAAATCAGCCTGGCGTGATGGTGGGCACCTGTAATCTCAGCCTCTTGGGAGGCTGACGCAGAAGAATTGCTTGACCAGGGAGGCAGAGATTGCAGTGAGCCAAGATCACACCACTGCACTCCAGCCTGGATGACAGAGTGAGACTCTGTCTCAAAAAACAAACAAACAAAAAAAATGAAAAATGAGACAAAGACTTGCTATGTTGCCAGGCTAGTGTGAAACTCCTGGAGTCAAGTACTCCTCTTGCCTTGGCATCCCAAAGCACTGGCATTACAGGTCATATTTTAATATTTAATGTCACTTCTATTTCTAGCCACTCATTTCTGAGAGTTTCTTGGCTCTTATCATCCATTTAATCCTTCAAACACTTATTGGCTTTGTTCTATTTGCCAGGTACTGTGCTAAGAAGTGGAGATAAATATCTGGAAAGACAGACTGCCTTTAATTTTTTATGTAGAAATGTACGAGTGCCATAGCAGCAGAAAATAACTAAAATAGCTAACATTTAGTGCTTCCCCTGGGCCAGACACTATTTAAGTGCTTTAAATATATTAACACACTTAATCCTCAAAAAAACCATCTGAGCTAGATTCTATTCTATTCTTCTTTATTTATGTTGAAAATTGGACACAAAGGGTAATTTGCCCAAGGCTGCATAGCTAGTTAGTAGCAGAGCCCAGATTCAAAACTGAGTAGTTAAAAAAATTCAAACCCTCTTACTTTGCTAGTGGAAATGAAAAATAGTACAACCATTATGGGAGACAGTTTGACAGCTACTCAAAAAATTAAAGATAGAATTACCATATGACCCAGCAATTTCACTCCTAGGTATGCACCCAAAAGTACTGAAAATATGCATTCAAACACTTGTACACAACTATTCATAGCAGTATGATTCATAATAGCCAAAAGGTGGAAACAACTCAAATGTCTATCAATTGATGAATATATAAACAAAATATAGAACAATCACACAATGGAAGGTTTTTCAGCAACCTTCAACAAAAGTAATGTAGTACTCATACATGCCATAACATGCGTGAATCTTGAAAACATGTCAAGTGAAACAGCCCGACACAAAAGCCAGTCATATATTGATATAGTTCCATTTCTATCAAATATCTAGAAGAGGTAAATTCACAAAAACAAAAGGTAGTTTAATGATTGTCAGGGAATAAGGGGAGGAGGGAATGGGAACTGACTTTTTAATGGGTATAGAATTTCCTTTGGGAGTATTGAAAATGTTTTGGAACTCAATAGAGGTGATGATTGCACAACACTGTGAATGTGCTAGATGTCACTGAATTGTACACCTTAAAATGGTTAATTTTATGTTATAGGATTTTTTTCTCAATGAAAAAGGAAAAAGGGGTTTGGTTTTCTTACTGAGTTTTTGCTTAACCACCCACTGTATTGCTGTGTGCCATATAGGGTAGTAAACCAAATCTTATCCAATCCTGAGGGTGAGGAATAGCTTTACAGAGGAGCTGATGCATGCGCTGGGTATGAAAGAATGTGTAGGGCTCCACCAGAGAGATGTGTGTGTGTGTGTGTGTGTGTGTGTGTGTGTGTGTGTGTGTGTGTTTGTGTGCATGGGTGGGTGAGAAATGGGGGGGATTCCAGATTCTAGACAGGTAGAACAGCTTGTGAAAATTCATGGGCACAAAACAGAGAACATGAAGGCAGTTTGGTGACAATGGAATACAGGGATTTAGTGGAAAAGAGGAGAATGTCAGAGATGAGGTTAAAGATTGATATTAATTTAACACATATTTTTTAATTGCACAATGCCATAGGCCAAAGATTGGAAATCTCTAGAGCTCTTTGTGGGTAGCAACAAAAACTAATGTTGGCTTAGGATACTTATCATTACAATGGTGTCCAAATGTATTTAACTGCTGAACCTTAATATATAAAGATGTTTGCTTATACATCTTCCATTGTAGTCTTTGAGCCATCTGTAGATAACCTCAAACATATTTTTTTACACAGGTATTCATTTACTTTTTATGCTGCTATATACATAACTAAATTTTTATTTACCTATGTTATATAGTCCTTGACCATATGCCCTTAGTACTGAACACTTCTGGGCCTGCTGGCCCCTCAGCTTCTAAATGCCAATGCCTGAGTTTCCTTGTCTGTATTTTTCCTTTGTCACAAGAACCACACTTTCCCCATGCAGAGCAGGTCATAAATGCTAGAGAATTGTAACTCTCAGAAGTAGCCATCAACAAATTACTGATAAGAATTGGTGGACACATACCCCAGCTCCCTCTCCCCCAGATAGAATAACTCTGAGGTGCATGTTCAACACAGTCTCCCAGAATCCCAGGCAGAATGAAGCTCCAGTTGCTCACAGTTGTAACTTGCTCAATAATTCCCCTTTGATTTGCTTCCTTTACTCCATTGTCTTACTTCCCTACTCCCCTACTTGCCTTCAAATCTTTGTCTCAGGGTTTGCTCTGGAGAAACTCAAATTAAGACACTCACAGATTTCAGTCCAAAGTCACTTCCTCAGTACATCAGTCAGAGCCTAGTTAGGAAAAGAGAATCCACTTAGGTATTTCGAACACAGGGGATTGAATACATGCAATTGGCTACCAAGAGAGGAGGAAAGATACCTAGATTTCAGAAGCTATTTTTCCCCCTGGCTGGAAACCAGTAGCTTACATTGGAGCATAAGCAGACGAATAACATTGAGAGAAGTATTTTCTGATCCCCAGACAAGGTAAAAACAAAACAAAACAAAACAAAACAAAAAAGCCCCAAGAACCTCTTACTATCTGCTGTCATAGCACACAATTGCTGTAATTTAACTCTTATTTCTGTGATAATTTGATTGATGTCTATCATCCTCACTAGATTACAAATCCAAGAGGGATTTGAGAGTAGGAACAACATCTCTGTTTTGCTCATTACTGTATTCCCAGAGCCTAGTACAATATCTAGCACAGAGTAGGAGCTCACAAAATATCTGGTTGGAGAAATGAATAAATAAGTGGTGTCCCAGAACCAGCTTGTACCAGCTCATGAAAGCCAATTACACAATTCTCTTTCTAACTGTATGTTCAGCGATGTCAGGTTGATAGTTTAAAATTAGCCATTATGAAAGTATACCCAGAAATTGGCAAACAATACAAATTGGAGCTGCTGTATTTGAAGACCTAGTTGTGAAACATTTACCGATCTACCACTGACTATATCCTATCTAACAATGCAAGATAACACAATGTATCCGTTTCCATAGCTCCATGATTATGACCTTCATGGAAGGTCTTAGCCTCTGTCTATATTTGTTGAATGAGAGGAAGAAATTTTCAAAGAGTTTTTCTCTTAGGCATGGTTGGCTCACATACCTTCAAGGACATCTGCTATAGACTTTTCTATTTCATTATTAAGCAAATAGAAAGAAGTATCAAAAAGAGCAACTTAGATTGGCAACATGTTCATCCCTTCCAGCATTCATGGACACATGCAGTTCTGACCCCTTAGCTTGCTCAGCAAATGCAAGATGCAGAGATGCCTCCGACCAAGCTGTCTTTTAAACCTCTTCCAGACCAGGTGCTCACAGATGTGACTGTAATCTTTCTCTAGATTCAATATTTTAATATGGACATATTTCTGTACATAGGAAAGTAAATGCTTTCCATGGGAGGCACAGATTCTACCCTGTAGCCTTATCTCAGAACCTACAAATACTGCATAGAAAACTGTAGCTTCACCTACTAGAAGACTGAAGTTACTTTTATGGAAGAGGGAGGTTTGGGAGCATCTGAACATCTCCTAAGACTGCTCTTTGAACAAGTCATTGCAGTTAAGCTTATAGAAAACTACATTAAAATGCAAGAAAATGGGTAAAAGTAGCATCTTTTTAAACATTTCCTATTATTTCATTTCTTACTGTTTTCATGGTTGCATAACTGGCACAAAAGCAATAATGGGCCAAACTGCTGGGTCTTAGTGGGAAACAAGACAGAGACATCCAACTGTCCTAGTAATCATGATATTCTTTACTGCCACACATTTACAGGTACAAATAATGGTAACACAAAATAAAAATAGTAAATGATGATTTCACTGAAGAGTGTCTTTGATGCCGCAAATTATTATCTTTATTAAGTACAAAATCTGTCACCAGAGAAGTACATATGAAGCGTTTTTGCTAACTTTTGAACTACCATGGTTGTCTTGAGGAAAAGCAATTGTGCAGTTGTTTGAGTTGCAAGCTAAACTAACTTATTTTTTTCATGGAACACGATCTCTGTTTGATAAAACAACTGACAAATTGGTTATTCAGTCTGGGATATTTGTTAGACATTTTCTTGAAAATAAGTAAAGTGAAACCGTTACTACAAAGAAAACCATGGAAAGTATTTATTGCCAATGATAAAAATCAAGATTTCCAGGACAGATCTAAGATGGCTGAATAGGAACAGCTCTGGAGTGCAGTTCCCAGCGAGAACAATGCAGAGGGTGAGTGATCACTGCATTTCCAAACGAGTTATTACTGCCCACAGACCAGGAGATTCCTGGGATGAAAAGTCTCATGAGTCTCCAGCACAGCTGTTTCAGCCTGCACAGTGGGTCTCCGCACAAAAACTCACACAAATCTGGACAGCTGTTTCAACTGGTGCCTGGAATGCCTGGGAGACAGAGCCGCCCATTCAACTGAAATAAAGAGGGCTGAAACAGGGAGCCAGGTGATCTGGCTCAGTGGGTCCCAACCCCACAAAGACCAGTAATCTGAAACGCTCTGGATTGAGAGTTTCACAGCAAGTGCAGCTGGACCCAGGATGGTCCAGCTCTGTCGGAAGAAGGCCATCTGCCATTACCCAGGCAGTCCACCACTACCAAGGCAGTCTGCCATTACCAAGGCAGTCCGCCTTTACTGAGGCAATCTGCCATTACTGATGTAGTCCACCATTACACAGGCTGTGTGCCATTACTGAGGCAGACCACCATTACCAAGACAGTTCTAACTATACCTCTATAAACAAAACCACAAGGAAGTTCACACAGCAGATGGGCAGAGCCCACAGCAGTTCAACAACACCTCTCCTGGCAGACTGTGACTAGCCTACCTCCTAACTGGGCAGAGCATCTCTGAAAAAAGGCAGCAGCACGTCAGGAACTTATAAATAAAGGCACACCTTCCCAGGACAGAGCACCTGGGAAGAAAAGTTGGTTATGAGTTCTGCTGCAGCAGACTTAAACATACCTGCCCAGCAACTCTGAATGGAATAATGGAGCTCATAGCTTAGCACTTGAGCTCCTATAAGGGTAAGACTGTCTCCTCAAGCAGCTCCCTGAACCCTGTATATCCAAAGAGATACCTCATAAAGGAAAACTCAGGCTGACATCTGACGGGTATCCTTCTGGGATGAAGATAACAGAAGAAGAAACTGGCAGAAACCCTTACTGTTCTGCAGCTGCCTCAGGTGATCCCCAGGCAAGCAGGGTCTGAAGTGTACCTCCAGCAGTCCTACAGCAGAGAGGCCTGACTGTTAGAAGGAAAACTAAAAAGCAGAAAGAAATAGCTTCAACATCAACAGAAAGGATGTCCACTCAGAGACCCCATTTGAAAGTCACCAGCTTCAAAGACCACTGGTAGATACATCCACAAAGATGGGAAGAAACCAACACAAAAAGGATGAAAACACTCAAAACCAGAATGCGTCTCATCCTCTAAGGGATCACAACTCCTCACCAGCAAGGGAACAAAGCTGGATGGAGAATGAGTCTGATGACTTGACAGAAACAGGCTTCAGAAGGTGGGTAATAACAAACTTCTCTGAGCTAAAAGAACATCTTCTAACTCAATGCAAAGAAACTAAGAACCTTGAAAAATGGTTTGATGAAATGCTAATGAGAATAAACAGCTTAGAGAAGAATACAAATGACCTGATGGAGCTGAAAAACACAACAGGAGAATTTGACAAAGCATACACAAGTTTCAATAGCCATATCGACCAAGCAGAAGAAAGGATATCAGAGATTGAAGATCAACTCAGTGAAATAAAACAAGAAGGCAAGATTAGAGAAAAAGAATGAAAAGAAATGAACAAAGCCTCCAAGGAATATGGGATTATGTGAAAAGACCTAATCTATATTTGATAGGTGTACCTGAATGTGACGGAGAGAATGAATCTAAGCTGGAAAACACTCTTCGGGATATTATCCAGGAGAACGTCCCCAACCTAGCAAGGCAGTCCAAGATTCAAGTCCAGGAAATACAGATAACACCACAAAGATATTCCTCAAGAAGAGCAACCCCAAGGCACATAATTGTCAGATTCACCAGGGTTGAAATGAAGGAAAAAATGCTAAGGGCAGCCAGAGAGAAAGGTCAGGTTACCCACAAAGGGAAGCCCATCAGACTCACAGTGGACCTCTTGGCAGAAACCCTACAAGCCAGAAGAGAGTGGGGGCCAATATTCAATATCCTTAAAGAAAAGAACTTTCAACCTAAAATTGCATATCCAGCCAAACTAAACTTCATAAGTGAAGGAGAAATAAAATCCATTGTAGACAAGCAATTGCTGAGAGATTTTGTCACCACTAGCCTGTCTTTCAAAAGCTCCTGAAAGAAGCACTAAATAAGGAAAGGAACAACCAGTACCAGCCACTCCAAAAATGTACCAAATGGTAAAGACCAGTGACACAATGAAGAAAATGTGTCAACTAATGGGCAAAACATCCAGCTAGCATCAAAATGGCAGGATCAAATTCACACATAACAATATTAACTTTAAATATAAATGAGTGAAATGCCACAATCAAAAGACACAGACTGGCAAATTCGACAAAAAGTCAAGACCCATCAGTGTGCTGTATTCAGGAAACCCACCTCACATGCAAGGACACACATAGGCTAAAAATAAAGGGATGGAGGAAGATTTATCAAGCAAATGGAGAGCAAAAAAAAGCAGGAGTTGCAAGCCTAGTCTCTGATAAAATGGACTTTAAACCAACAAAGATCAAAAGACACAAAGAACGGCAATACATAATGGTAAAAGGATCAATGCATCAAGGAGAGCTAATGATCCTAAATATATATGCACCCAAAACAGGAGCACCCAGGTACATAAAGCAAGTTCTTAATGACCTACAAAGAGAATTAGACTCCCACACAATAATCGTGGGAGAATTTAACACTCCACTGTCAATAATAGAGAGATCAATAAGACAGAAAATTAACAAGGATATCCAGGACTTGAACTCAGATCTGGACCAAGCGGACCTAATAGACATCTACAGAAATCTCCACCCGAAATCCACAGAATATACATTCTTCTCAGAACTGCATTGTACCTACTCTAAAATTGACCACATAATTGGAAGTAAATCACTCCTCAGCAAATGCAAAAGAACAGAAATCATAACAGTCTCTCAGACCACAGGGCAATCAAATTAGAACTCAGAATTAAGAAACTAACTCAGAATCACACAACTTCATGGAAACCAAACAACCTGCTCCTGAATGTCGACTGGATAAACAATGAAATGAAGGCAGAAATAAAGGTGTTCTTTGAAACCAACAAGAATGAAGACACAACATGCTAGAAATCTCCATGACACATTTAAAGCAGTGTCTAGAGGGAAATTTATAGCAATAAATGCCCATGTAAGAAGCAAGGAAAGATCAAAAATCCACACCCTATCTTGAAAATTGAAAGAGATAGATGAGCAAGATCAAAAAAACTCAAAATCTAGCAGAAGACAAGAAATAACTAATATTAGAGCAGAACTGAAGGAGATAGAGACACAAAGAAACCTTCAAAAAATCAATATATCCAGGAGCTGGTTTTTTGAGAAGATTAACAAAATAGACTGCTAGCCAGATTTAAAAAAAGAAAAGGGAGGAGAATCAAATAGATGCAATAAAAAGCGAAAAAGGGGATATCACCACTGATTTGACAGAAATACAAACTACCATCAGCGATTACTACAAACAACTCTATGCACATAAACCAGTAAACCTGGAAGAAATGGATAAATTCCTGGACACCTGCACCCTCCCAAGCCTAAAGCAGGAAGAAGTTAAAACCTTGAACAAACCAATAACAAGGGCTGAAGGTGAGACAGCAATTAATAGCCTACCAACCGAAAAAAGTCCAGGTCCAGACGGGTTCACAGGTGAATTCTACCAGACATACAAAGAGGAGCTGGTGCCATTCCTTCTGAAACTATTCCAAACAATACAAAAAGAGGGAATCCTTCCCAAATCATTTTATGAGACCAACATCATCCTGATACCAAAACCCAGAAGAGACTCAACAAAAAAAGAAAACTTCAGGCCAATGTCCATGATGAACATAGATGCAAAAATCTTCAATAAAATACTGGCAAACTGATCACAACAGCACATCAAAAAGCTTATCCATCATGATCAAGTAGGCTTCAACCCAGGGATGCAAGGCTGGTTCAACATATGCAAATCTATAAACATAATCCATCACATAAACAGAACCAAAGACAAAAACCACATGATTATCTCAATAGATGCAGAGAAGGCCTTTGACAAAACTCAACAGCCATTTATGCCAAAAACTCTCAATAAACTAGGTATCAAAGGAACATATCTGAAAATAATAAAAGCTATTTACAATACACCTACAGCCAATATCACACTGAATGGGCAAAAACTGAAAGCATTCCCTTTGAGATCCAGCACTAGACAAGGATTCCCTCTCTCACCACTCCTATTCAATATAGTATTGGAAGTTCTAGCCAGAGCAATCAGGCAAGAAAAAGAAATAAAGTGTATTAAATTAGGAAAAGAAAAAGTTAAATTGTCTCTATTTGCAGATAACATGATTGTATATTTAGAAGACACTATCATCTCAGCCCAAAATCTCCTGAAACTGATAAGCAACTTCAGCAAAGTCTCAGGATACAAAATCAATGTGCAAAAATCACAAGCATTTCTATACACCAATAACAGACTAACAGAGAGCCAAATCATGAGTGAACTGCCATTCACAATTGCTACAAAGAGAATAAAATACCTAGGAATACAACTAACAAAGGAGGTAAAGGGCCTCTTCAAGGAGAACTACAAACCACTGCTCAACAAAACAAGAGATGACACAAACAGATGGAAAAACATTCCATGCTCATGGTTAGGAAGAATTCATATCGTGAAAATGGCCATACTGTCCAAAGTAATTTATAGATTAAATGCTATCCCCATCAAGCTACCAATGGCCTTCTTCACAGAACTGGAAAAAAACACCTTAAACTTCATATGGAACAAAAAGAGAGCCCGCATAGCCAAGACAATCCTAAGCAAAAAGAACAAAGCCGAAGGCATCATGCTACCTGATTTCAAACTATACTACAAGGCTACAGTAATCAAAACAGCATGGTACTGGTACCAAAACAGAGATATAGACCAATGGAGCAGAACAGAGGCCTCAGAGGCAACACCACATATCTACAGCCATCTGATCTTTGACAAACCTGACAAAAACAAGCGATGGGGAAAACATTCCCTGTTTAATAAATGGTGTTGGGAAAACTGGCTAGCCATGTGCAGAAAGTAGAAACTGGACCTTTTCCTGACACCTTACACTAAAATTAACTCCAGCTGGATTAAAGACTTAAACATAAGAACTAACACCATAAAAACCCTAGAAGAAAACCTAGGCAAAACCATTCAGGACATAGGCATAGGCAAGGACTTCATGGCTAAAACACCAAAAGCATTGGCAACAAAAGCCAAAATAGACAAATGGGACCTAATTAAACTCCAGAGCTTCTGTACAGTAAAAGAAACAATCATTAGAGTGAACCAGCAACCAACAGAATGGGAAAAAAA
>CAUYLG010018967.1:0-19175 GCA_963573385.1 Cacajao melanocephalus
TAAAAAAATTGGCCGGGCATAGTGATGTGCACCTGTAATCCCAGCTACTTGGGAGGCTGAGGCAGGAGAATCACTTGAACCTGGGAGGAGGCGGAGGTTGCAGTGAGCTGAGAGCATGCCATTGCACTCCAGCTGGGGCAACAGAGCAAGACTCTGTCTCACCAAAAAAAAAAAAAAAAAAAAAAGAGGGAAGACAGAAAGTCAGCATTTAAATAAATCATTACTATCCATTCTGCATTTCTCCCCCCAACCAAAAAAAAATCATGAGTACTTTCTGGCCAGGTGTGGTGGCTCATGCTTGTAATTCCAGACAAGGCAGAAGGATCACTTGAGGCTAGGAGACCAGCCTGGACAACATAGCAAGACCCCATCTCTACAAAAAAATTTAAAAATTAGCCAGGCATAGTAGCACACGCCTTGTAGTCACAGCTACTGGGGAGGCTGAGGCAGGAGAATCACTTGAGCCCAGAAGTTTGAGGCTACAGTGACCTACGATTGTGCCACTCTGCACTCCAGCCTGGGCAAAAGAGCAAGATCCTGTCTCAAAAAAAGAAGAAAAAATCATGCTATAAGTTCAGATAATGATCATCAGTACTAAGAGAAAAACCAAGATAACATAATAGAGTTTGTAACTGACGGAAAGGAGGACTCCTATGGGAAGATATTTCAGAGTCTTGCACAGTGAGAGGCACTCAGACATGTGGTCATCTGGGAAGAGTGCTCCAGGCAAAGGCACCAGCATGTGCAAAGGCCCTGAGGCGGGAGTGAGCTTGGCAAAGCTGAAAAACAGCAAGGAAGACATTTGTGGCTGGAGCAGAGGGAGGGAGGGGCAGAGTGCAGGAGACGAGGACCTGAGGGAAGCAGGAGCCAGAGTGGAAACAGCATTGGATTATTCTCAGCCAAAAAGTGTCACCTTTCAGAGCCTCAGTTTCCTGTCTGTAAAATGGGGCTCCTAGCAGTACCTACCTCTAAGGCAAATTTAACAGGATAATACTGTGCAGTGCACTCAGCACAGGGCCTGGCATGAAGAAGGTATTTGGAGGGTACAGCTATTATTTAGGATGCAGGAAGGCGAGGGGGCATGAGTGGCTCAGGTCCTTCTCCATGGGAAGGATCCGCCCTGTGGATGAGGCTTCTGACACCGACCCCTTCCCCCATCAGGTTACCCAGGTTTCCAAGCCACAACCTACGCCAGCCGGAGTTATACAGGCCTCGCCCCTGGCTACACCTACCAGTTCCCCGGTAAGTTCTGCTTGGTATCCCTCTGCTGCCAGCATGCCCCTGGTTCCCGGGCAGTCTGACTTCTCAGGGTGGTGTCTGGGGGTGCATGGCTGGGGGTCTGCCTGCTGAAGGCTTGGAAGGAAGGGCGTGTCTGAGGAAGGAGGGCCTCTCCCCCCCCATCCCCCCCATCCCCTCCCCAGAAGCTGGGGACAGGGGCTCCCAGCGTGGCCCTGCATGGCACCGTTCTCTCCCAGGCCATCCTCTGCCTGCCTCCTGCCTGTCTCTCCTCCCCACCCAACTCCGGGGTTGCCACTTCCACCAGAGAGGGCGTCGGGCTTGTAGTGGGGGCCTCTCCAAGGGCCGCTGTTGGTTGCATCATCACGAGCTCCTAGAATGACCAGGCTCTAGGCTGAGCCCTTTCAATTTCAGACACGGTACTATGCTGAGACCCTAGATGCTGAAAAACAATTGAGAAGCATGATCATTCCCACTCTCGTTTGTAAGCCAATGTAAAGGTAACACCAGACCTGAAAGTAACTGTCAGGAAGCCCAGCAAAGCTCTGGACTTCCCTATGAGGACTATTCAATGCGGTTTTCTTTGAAATAGGAAATACCAAACTTAGGCAAGGTACTTATTTAGGATTTTATTTATTTGGAGGGCCCCCTAAGCACTTACGTGCTCTGCCCCAGGGCTGTTGAGCTTGGAGAACTGTGTGTACGTGATGTTGCCTAATTCTCCAAATAATCTCACGGAGGAAGGATGCTTCTCCTCATTTTAGAGACGAGGACATAGGCTCAGAGAGGAAGAATGACAAGCTAAGATGAGCCAGCTAGGAAGTGGCAGAGCTGGGACTTGAACCCAAGCCTGACCTATTCTAGGGCCATCGCTTTTCATCAGGCTGCCTCCTCTGCAACACACACACACACACACACACACACACACACACACACACACACGAGAAGAGGAGGATTCTGGGAGATATTTTTGGTATAATCCTAAGCCTTTTAGAGACACCCGTGGCTGGGCATGCTGACTCACGCCTGTAATCCCAGCACTTTGAGAGGCCGAGATGGGAGGACGGCTTGGGCCCACGAGTTTGAGCTCAGCCTGGGCAACATAGTGAGGCTCTGTCTCTACGAAAAAATGGAAAAGTCAGCCAGGCATGATGATGTGTGCCTGTGGTCCCAGCTCCTCAGGAGGCTGAGGTGGGAGGACCGCTTAAGCCCAGGAGGTCGAGTGTGTTGTGAGCTGTGTTTGTGCTACTGCACTCCAGCCTCGGCAGCGGAGTGAGACCCTGTCTTAAAAAAAAAAAAAAAAGGAAAGAAAGAAAAAGAAAAGAAGGAAACAAACACCTGGAATCCAGCCCTGCCCCATGCCCAGGGTATAGGTGGCAACTCTGCTCTCTCTCCCCTCTCCGTGTCTGTCTCCTTGCCCTCCCCTGCCTGCTGGGAACTGTGCTGTCCCCTCCCCAACTCTTGGGTCCTGTGCATGGCCTGTCTCCTCACCCAGTGTCCCTGTGGGTGCATTTGTCCTCCCTGGGCCATGGCCGAGGGGCCTCCCCTGCTTCTTCCTAAGCTGTTTTACGTTTCATTTTAGAATTCCGTGTAGAGCGGACCCCTCTCCCGAGTGCCCCAGTCCTCCCCGAGCTTACAGGTCAGTCGCTCGGATTTTGTATACCTTTCAGGCCACATGGGGAGAAAGAGAAGGGGCCCAGGGAGTTTCCTGGGGAAAGCTAGCGGGATCCTTTTCTCCTGCCCGCCAGCCCTCCGGCTGTGGGGAAACAGCAGACTGTGCCTGGGCACTGGCCAGTCTGGGCGGCGACATGGCCCTTAAGGGTGGGGCATAGGGCCAAGCCAAGCAGATGGAGGCAAAGTCACTCATTCATCCACTTGGCAAATATTTATCTAGCACCTCCCATGTGCCAGGCTCCATGGAGGCTCTAGGATCCTGCAGTGAACAAGCCAGGGTCTCAAACTCATTGCAAAGTGGGCCGGGCGGGGATGTCTGCACACCGCATGGGCATACCTGCACTCGGTGCCAGCCAGCTCTTGCCAGGAGGGGATACAGACTCACTATGCTCAGAACTCATTTTTTTCCAGAGATGCCAGAAACCTGGCTTTTGCTTTCGTATGAATTTTCCATTATTTTTCAATGTTGGCAACAGATTCCAAATGTTTAAAACACTGTGAGCCAAATGAAATATTGCCAAGGCCCGAATCCAGCTCTCGGGTGACTTCTGGGCAAGTGGGGTGAAGGTGACAGGGGCCTGGTTCTGGAACCTTCCCTCGGGCCAGCCAGTTCAGCTTCGCGGCCGGCCTTGAGCCGAGGAGACAGCAGGCACGTGGGGTGGGCTGCAAGGGGTTTCTCTGTCCCACCTGCTTCTCCCCCACCCCACCCAGACTCTCCCCTCAATCTGGCCATGTGTGGAAGACGTGAGCATGGACACTGCTTTAGATAAGACCTTCCTTCCAAGGGCTGCTCAGGGTTCCCCCAAAATGGAGGAGAAGAAGAGAAACCTGTAGTAAAGGAAGGGGAGGGAGGAGAACCCTAGAGATGCAGGTGCAGAGGCTCTTCCCTGAAAAGAGGGAGAGCTTGACCAGTAACTGTGGGGGTGGAGGCTGGAAGCAGGCCCTCATTACTCATTTAAAAACTATGTGTGCTGGACGCGGTGGCTCACGCCTGTAATCCCAGCACTTTGGGAGGCCAAGGGAAGAGGATCCCTTGAGGCCAGGAGTTCAAGACTAGCCTGGGCAACATGGTGAAACCCATCTCTACTAAAAAAGAAAAAACTAGCCAAGTATGGCGGTGCATGCCTGTGGTCCCAGCTACTTGGGAAGCTGAGGTGGGAGGATCATTTGAGCCCAATAGGTGAAGGCTGCAGTGAGGCAAGATTGCACCACCGCACTCCAGCCTGGGTGACAGAGTGCTATGTGTTAAGGACCTACTGTGCACAGGGTGCTCTGCCAGACCCTGGGGACAGAGCAGGGATAAGACAGAGGCAGGCCCTGACCTCACAGAACTCGTAATTTAGAGAGGGTGGCAAATACTGTAGAAAGAAGCCATTCTTCACAGTGTGGTAAGTGCATGCTGGGGTTGGCGCCTCTGACTTCACAGAAATGCCTAAGTGAGCCAAAAACCAGACCTCAGAGCCCAGTCCCTGGCCTAAGAAATGATAGAAGAGATGTCCCCTTTAGAGATATCTTGGCAGGCAAGGGAGGAGGTTCAAGGTTCAACAGTGCTTGGGCATCTGGGCTCTGAACTTTTCCCTAGCCTTGGAGAAAAGGAGAGTTGGGTGGTTTTTCATGCACTCAATAAATATTCATTGTGCCAGATACCCCTCCAGGCACTGGAGACACAACAGAGAATGAGACGGACAAGATTCCTGCCTTCCTGGAACTGATATTCCAGAGGAAGGAGACAGCAATAAACAAGTACACAGGCCGGGCGCAGTGGCTCACACCTGTAATCTCAGCACTTTGGGAGGCTGAAGTGGGCAGATCACTTGAGGTCAGGAGTCTAAGACCAGCTTTGCCGACATGGTGAAACCCTGTCTCTACTAAAAATTCAAAAATTAGCTGGCTGTGGTGGCTCATGCCTGTAATCCCAGCTCTTTGGAACCTGAGGCAGGCAGATCACCTGAGGTCAGGATTTCGAGACCAGCCTGGCCAACATGGTGAAATCCCATCTCTACTAAAAATATTTTAAAAATTAGCCAGGCATGGTGGTGCATGCCTGTAGTCCCAGCTACTCAGGAGGCTGAGTCAGGAGAATCACTTGAACCCAGGACGCAGAGGTTGCGGTGAGCTGAGATCATGCCACTGCACTCCAGACTGGGGAACAGAGCTAGACTCTGTCTCAAAAAAAAAATCAGGTAAACAAGGAAAGATTTCCCAAGTATTCCCAAAGCAAGTAATATTTTTGGGCTGGGTGCTGTGGCTCATGCCTGTAATCCCAACACTTTGAGAGGCCAACACAGGAGGATAGCTTGAGGTCAGGAGTTCAAGGCCAGTCTGGGCAACATAGCAAGACTCTATCTTTAAAAAAATAATAATTTTTTAAAAAGATATTTTTGGAGGGTGAGAGGTTCCATGAGGAAATTAAAGCAGGGAAATGTGCTAAGGCATGAGGGCTGGCGACAAGGGGCTGCCTTAGTAGGGGTATCAGGGAAAGCTTCTTAGAGGAGGTGACATCTAAGTGAGAAAGAGCCCCCACTGAATGACGTTTTTAGGAGAGACTCTTAGCAGGGGGTGCTCACCTCTCAGCCCTGGGGAGCTCCAGGCTCAAGCCACTGGGTGTTTTAAGCAGAGACCCTTTCTACTCCTTCAGCAGTTATTAAACACCTGCTGTGTACAAGGCAGGGTTCTAGGTGCTGCAGAGGTGAAGATGATGGCAGACAGCAAACAAGGGGGTAGGTGCCTGTATCTGAAGAAGAGATGGCAAAAAAGAGGGTGGGGGGATTCGGGGGAGGCAACGTTCATTTCTGGGTGGTCAGGGAGGCCCTTGGGGGTGCTCTCAGGGGACAGGGGTGAGGGAAGCAGGACAGGCAGCAGAGAGTATGGTGCAAAGCTGGGAGCCCAGCCTCAGCCTGACCCCTGGGGCACCCTATCTGTAGGCAGCAGAGCTGGGGAGCTGTCCCCTGTGTCATTCCGTCACTAACTGTTGTTGGCTGGGCTGGGAAGAGGGACGTGAGCTCCCGGGCATCTCTGGGCCAAGTGGCCCCTGTTTTGCCAAGGGCACCCTGGAGAAGGGGGCAGCTGTGGGCAACCTTCATAGCTGCTCAGGCTTGGGTGCCCTGCCCCCACCCTCCACGAGCAGTCCAGGGGAGAAACTGAGGGTCAGCTGCACACTGGGAAGCTGTCCTCTCTCCCACCTTTTTCCATCCATGCCACGGGTCAGAACACAGATGGTGGCCCATGGTAGCCTTTTCTGCCTTGACCCTAGGGCTACATGGACCCCTCCGAGGTAGGGCCAGGCTAGAGAGGCTCTGCCTAGAAGGTAGGGCCTTCTTCACCCCTCTCCCCCTCGCCACCACACTGATGTGCCCATTCGTTTCCTTTCAGCCATTCCTCTCACTGCCTACGGACCAATGGCGGCAGCAGCGGCGGCGGCAGCTGTGGTTCGAGGGACAGGTGAGCTCCTCTGGGGTGCAAGAAGAGAGATGAGGATGCATGGGGAGCAGAGAAGTCCAGGGGAGGGGAGGTGGCCACTGCCACCCCTTTGCAGAGGGACACTTGTTCATTCACTCAAGTATCAACCGATGACCTGCTCTGTGCTGGGCATCGTGTAGCATGGGTGAGCCAGCCAGCAGCAAGACAGACAGGCTCGGCCAGGCGCGGTGGCTCACACCTGTAATCCCAGCACTTTGGGAGGCCGAGGTGGGCAGATCACCTGAGGTCAGGAGTTCCAGAGCAGCCCGGCCACCATGGTGAGACCCTGTCTGTACTGAAAAATACAAAAATTAGCCGGGTGTGGTGGTGCACGCCTGTAATCCCAGCTACTCAAGAGGGCAAGGCAGGAGAATCGCTTGAACCTGGGAGGTGGAGATTGCGGTGAGCTGAGATCACGTCTCTGCACTCCAGCCTGGGCAACAGAGCAAGACTCCCTCGTCTCAAAAGAAAAAACATGGCCAGGCGCAATGGCTCACACCTGTAATCCCAACACTTTGGGAGGCCAAGGCAGGCGGATCACCTGAGGTCGGAGTTGGAGACCAGCCTGACCAACATGGAGAAACCCCGTCTCTACTAAAAATACAAAAATTAGCCGGCCATGGTGGCACACGCCTGTAATCCCAGCCACTTGGGAGGCTGAGGCAGGAGAATCACTTGAACCCAGGAGGCAGAGGTTGTGGTGAGCCGAGATCGTGCCATTACACTCTAGACTGGGCAAGAAGAGCAAAATTCCGTCTCAAAAAAAAAAAAAAAGACTGACAGGGTCTTTGCCTTCCAGGGCTTGCAGCCTGGTGGTGGTGTCAGGTATTAAAAAGGCAATAATGCTGATGGCTGATGCTGCTGCTCTCGGGGGGCATCTGGTACCAGAGGACCTCCCAGCTGGGGCCTCTAGGAAAGGCCAGGAAAGGCTTCCAGGAGGAAGGGCCTCCTAACTTTGCATTCACAGGCAAAGAGGAGGAACAGTGTTTCTGATTGAGGGAATAGCATATGCAAAGGCTTGGAGACCAGTGAGTGGGGAGAGTGCAGAAGTGAGGAGTGGAGAAAGGAGGCAGGAGGAGCTGGGGTGCTGGGGAAACAGTGAAAATTACAAGTAGCAGAGGGACGCGGGTCAGGGTTTAGAACATGCATTCAGCTGCCAGGTGGGGAGAGGTTGGGAAGGGGCTTGGGAGAGGAGGCTGCTGAGTGGTCAGACGAGATGATGGGGGTCAGGGCTAGGGGTGACTGGGTGGATGGGTGTGGGGAGATCTCCAGGAGATAGGCCCACAGGACTTGCTGAAATGTAGGGGTCCAGGCTAGGGTGGGTGGGACAGGCTTGGGGGGTGCCATGGGATGGCAGAGGGCACCAGGGCTATCACCGTCTTCTTTCTGGGTTGCCAGGCTCTCACCCCTGGACGATGGCTCCCCCTCCAGGTTCGACTCCCAGCCGCACAGGGGGCTTCCTGGGGACCACCAGCCCCGGCCCCATGGCAGAGCTCTACGGGGCGGCAAACCAGGACTCGGGGGTCAGCAGTTACATCAGTGCCGCCAGCCCCGCCCCCAGCACCGGCTTTGGCCACAGTCTCGGGGTGAGTGGCCAGGCCTGGTGGCCTCCACCTCACCCCCACACCTTGAGAGACCCCCAAGTTGGGGGAGGGAGAGACCATCCTTGTCTTTGGGGGCAAAGGGAGGGTGGGGGAGGATGAACGGAGAATTACTAAGGCAGAACATGGGGGCTCTCATTCATTCAGTGGGCACTTGGTCATCGCCTCTGAATGCCAGGCATAATGGGCTCTAAGTACAAATGAGACACATGGTATCTCTGCCTGCATGGAGGTTCAATTCCAGCCCGGGGTGCCCTGGTTTTAATCCAGGGTGCTGGTTATGTGCAGATTCCCTGGCCTTCTGTTGGAGAATCTTTGAGCAGACCTTTATTGGAGATGATCCGGGCAGGTAGAGAGGGGTCTGCGCCTCACCTCGGATTTCCTGCAGAGAGAGAAGGAGCCCCTGACCTTTCTCTACTTTCCCAGGAATCTAGGAGTCAAATTCTTTCCTTTTCAGGGCCCTTTGATTGCCACAGCCTTCACCAATGGGTACCACTGAAGCAGGGGACGGTGGCAGGAGGTGAGGATGTGGGGAGGGGCGGGTAGCGGGGTAGCACTGAGGACTGTCCTGGGCCATTGAATCTGGGACACGGGCCGCATCCCTACCCTCAAGAACCCACAGTCCTAGGGGAGACAGATCTTTATAGCAGCTATGGTCAGTAAACATGAAAAGCTGCTCAACCTACTCCATTTAAACACAGAAAGCAAAGCAACAGTATGGCTTCACATTCCACCTATCAGGTTGGCAACGATTCTTCTTCTTATTGTTTTTGAGACAAGATCTCGTTCTATCACTCAGACCTCCTGGGCTCAAGGAATCCTCCCACCTCAGACTCCTCCTGAGTAGCTGGGACTACAGGCACACGCCACCATACCTGGCTAATTTTTTTTACTTTTTTTTATAGAGACAAGGTTTCACTGTGTTGCCCAGGCTAGTCTCAAACTCCTGGACTCAAGGGATCCTCCTGCCTTGGTCTCCCAAAGTGGTGGGATTACAGGTGTGAGCCACCAGGCCAGGCCACAAAGATTTTTAAAGATCTTTTATTATTATTATTATTACTATTTGAGAAGGAGTCTCCCTCTGTCGCCCAGGCTGGAGAGCAGTGGTGTGATCTCGGCTCACTGCAACCTCCGCCTCCCGGGTTCAAGCGATTCTTCCGCCTCGGCCTCCCGAGTAGCTGGGACTACAGGCACACGCCACCACACCCAGCTAATTTTTGTATTTTTAGTAGATGGGGTTTCACCATATTGGCCAGGCTGGTCTCAAACTCCTGACCTTGTGATCCACCTGCCTTGGCCTCCCAAAGTGCTGGGATTATAGGTGTGAGCCACCGCGCCCGACCTACTATTATTTTTTTAGCCAGAGTCTCGCTCTGTCGCCCAGGCTAGAGTGCAATGGCGCAATCTTGGTTCACTGCAACCTTGTCCCCTGGGTTCAAGCTATTCTCGTGTCTCAGCCTCCCGGGTAACTAGGATTACAGGCATGCACTACTATGCCTGGCTAATTTGTGGTTGGTTTTTTTTTTTTTAGTAGAGACAAGGTTTTGCCATGTTGGCCAGGCTGGTCTCAAACTCCTGGCCTCAAGTGATCCACTTGCCTCGGCCTCCCAAATTGCTGGGATTACAGCCATGAGCCACTGCACCCAGCCCTATTATTATTATTTTTAATAGAGAACAGAGTCTCATTGTCACCCAGGCTTAAGTGCAGTGTGCAACCTTGTCCCCTGGGTTCAAGCTATTTTTGTGTCTCAGCCTCCCAAGTAGCTGGGACCACAGGAGCATGCCACCATGCCTGGCTAGTGTTTCTTACATTTTTTGTAGAGATGGGAACTTACTATGTTGCCCAGGTTGGTTTGAACTCCTGGCTCAAGCAATCCTCCTCTGCCTCAGCCTCCCAAAGTGCTGGGATTACAGGCATGAGCCACCATGCCCAGCCCACAAAGGTTTTTTAAGATGAACAATGCCCAGCCTTGGTAAAGATATGGGAGAGACAAGTGAGTACAGTGGCTCAGTGGTTCCCGGGGCAGTCTGGCAATGTTTGTCCCAGTTTCAAACACTCATGCTCTTGAACCCAACAATTCCACTTCTAGGCATTTATTTTTAAAACTACTAATAATTGAAATACCCATCAAAAGGAGAGTGGTTAAACAAATTAGTGTACAGTGGGATAGTACACAGCTATCAACACAGGATACCTTGGCCGGGCCTGGTGGCTCACGCCTGCAATCCCAGCACTTTTGGAGGCCGAGGTGGGCAGATCACCTGAGGTCAGGAGTTCAAGACCAGTGTAGCCAACATGGTGAAACCCCGTCTACTAAAAATACAAAACGTGGCTGGCGTGGTGGTGCGTACCTGTACTCCCAGCTGCTCGGAAGGCTGAGGGCCAAGAATCGCTTGAACCTGGAAGACAGAGGCTGCAGTGAGCCAAGATCAGGCCACTGCACTCCAGCCTGGGCAACAGAGTGAGACTCCATCTCAAAAAATAAAAAACAAAAAACAGGATACCTTGACTTGTGGGACTGTGTACATGGCCATCACGGTGTCTATCCAGATGATGGGAGACGAGACCATTCATTCACCCATTCATTTATGAGCCCTATTCCAGGAAAGAGGGATAAACAAGACAGACAAATTCCTCTCTATTTCACAGGACAAAAATCAATTGAACGTATGCGATAATTCCGGAATGTGCGTGAGAGGGTTATTTTAGATGTGGGTTCAGAGAAGGTATCTCTGAGAAGGCGACATTTGAATAAATTCAGCCATTCAAAATCTGGGAAAAGAGCCATCCAACCAGGGAACAGAATGTGCTAAGTCTAGCTGGGCACGGTGGCTCACATTCGTAATCCCAGATCTTTAGGAGGCCAAGACAGGAGGACAGCTTGAGGCCAAGAGTTTGAGACCAGCTTGGGCAATATAGTGAATCCCCATCTCTGCTACAACAACAAAAATGAGCAGGGTGTGTTTGCCTTCACCTGTAGTCCTAGATACTACCTGTAATCCCAGATTCTCAGGAGGCTGAGGCAGGAGGATTGCTTGAGCCTAGGAGGTTGAGGTTGCAGTGAACTATGATCGCTGCCACTACACTCCAGCCTGTGCAACAGAGCCGGACCCTGTCTCTAAAAAAAATAATAAGAAAGTAGCCAGGCATGGTGACTCACACCTGTAATCCTAGCACTTCGGGAGGCTGAAGCAGCTGGATCACTTGAGGTCAGGAGTTCGAGACCAGCCTGGCCAACATGGCAAAACCCCGTCTCTACTAAAAATACAAAAATTAGCCAGCTGGTTGCGGCGGCTCATGCCTGTAATCCCAGCTACTCCGAAGGCTGAGGAAGGAGAATCGCTTGAACCCGGGAGGTGGAGGTTGTAGTGAGCCAAGGTCGTGCTACTGCACTCCCACTCCAGCCTGCGCGTCTGAAAAGAAAGAAAGTGGGTAGTGAACAAAGCTCCCTAGAGGGAACTGGGGAAAGCTGCGTGTGACCCGGGAGCCCCCATAACCTCCCCGCTGTGTTCCCAGCGCCCCAGCCTGCAACTGACTGAGGACCGCGAGTGAGCCAGCCAGGGGGCGGGAGACCTCAGCCGCAGCCGCCGCCCCCTCCCCCGCAGCGACTCGGACCCGCCACTGCCTGCCCCCAACTCCCCGGGCCCGGCCCCTGCCCTGCCGCCCCCGACAGCGTCTGGCTACCTTACTAACGCCCCCCTCTGCCGCCCTCGCCCCGGCCCTACCTGCCCCTCTCCCGGCCCCACCCGCTTTTATTTATTTTGGATTAGCCGGTTGCCCCCCCAGCCCTCTGGTCCACCCCTCTCGGGTCTGCGCCCCTCCCTCCCTGCCTCGCCCCCCTAGGACCGCCCCCTCCCCAGAAGGCTTTGGATTTGTGCATAGCTAGAGTGAAGGCGGAGGGAGCCTGCTACAGGCCGCAGCCCCAACCCCTGTTTTTTATTGATTTCCCCTCCTTTGCTTTCCTTTTTTTTTTTTTTTTTTTTTTTAAAGAAACTGTTTTTAAACTATTTCTAGGTTTGTGAATGTGAAGCCCCAGGCCGCAGGGGGCAAGGGGCCAGGTGCCCCCCACCAGCTGAGAACAAAGTATCTATCTGGGTGTGGGCCCCTGGCCGCCTCCCTCCAGCCCTGGAGAGGAGGGCAGGGCTGCGGGGAGGCCAGGCCGAGCCCCTGGAACCATCCCGTCCTGTATCATATGTAAATACTGTGAGGTGATGCGCCCACCCCTCTCGAAGGCCCCTGGGGGTGAGGGGCTCCCCCCTCCCCTGTTTCTGTCCCCTCAGACACCGTTACTGTAAGCTTGCAGGCCTCAGCTGTGGCCGCGGCAGGCCCGCTCTCTCAGGCCCTCGGGGTCAAGGCCTTGGTTGGGCCTGCCCACCCCAAAAACTCGGTGTGGGGGCGAAGGGCGCGGGAAGAGAAAGGCTTGCCCGAGACACTGCTGGACGGGAATTAACTCTCCAAAGGGCGCCCCTGCCCCTACCTAGGTTGGGTCTTCATGGTTTCTGCTCTGAGCCTCTCCCCCTTCCCCCTCGACCCCCGCCATGAGTGGGCACCAGGGGACGCTCTGGCGAGGGCAGCCCCTAGGGGAAAGCAAAGGGCGTCTCAGGGAACCCCCACATTCTCTCACTGACGTTCCCCACCAGGATGACCCCACAGCCAGAGTCCCTTGGCAGCCCCTCACCCCAGAGCCCCCTTCTAGGAAAAAGAGAGGCTCCAGGCGTGGGGCCTTCTTGAACAGTGGCCTGGCTGGCGTGGCAGGGCCGAGGCCCACCCACTGCCATCCCCCTTCTCTGTGTTCCTGTCCCCCAGGTCTGAGGCCCAGGGCCCCAGCTTTTTTCCCCAGCATCGCCCCACCCGGAAACCCAGCCTTTGGAGAGTTAATTGTCTGTGTGAGGTGCTTAACCTATCAGCCCTGAGAACACAAAGCAATAATCTTTGTTACTGAGATACGCGGCGGTTTGTGTTTCGGTTTTTTTTTTTTTTAATGTTTCCTAATAAAAGAGAAGCTGCATTTTATTGGTTTTTATTTTTAATTTTCTACACGTTTGAGCTGAGTCCTGAGACACTTAGCTCCCCCTCTCCCATCCCCTGACCCTTCCACCCCACTGGGCCCCACCATGGGCTCAGGACCCTGGAATTCCGTTTTCTGATTTGTTTGGGATTTTTTTTTTTTTTTTAAGATGTTACATGGTGTTTCCAAGCCAGCAAGTTACCACCCTCCGGTGTCTCTTCTCTCCACATCTGTAACTTCTTTTTCCAGGTTTTATTTTCAGTTTTCAATTCCTAATAAATTATTTGAAAACGGTGCTGGGTTTGTGAGTGTCTTGTGTCTCTGCACATTCAAGGATACCTTATTTTCCTGCTGTAGGGATGGCAGGACTCACCTCCATCCTCTTAGGGTCCTGGCTGGGTCCAAGAATTAAATTGACATAAAATAGATGAACAGGGCCAGGTGCAGTGTCTCATGCCTGTAATCTCAGCACTTTGGGAAGCTGAGGTGGGCAGATCACTTGAGGTCAGGAGTTCCAGACCAGCCTGGCCAACATGGCGAAACCCTGTCTCTACTAAAAATACAAGAATTAGGCTAGTGTGGTGGCAGGCGCCTGTAGTCCCAGCTACTCAGGAGGCAGAGGCAGAATTGCTTGAACCCGAAAGGTGGAAGCTGCAGTGAGCTGAGATCATGCCACTGCACTCCAGTCTGGGTGACAGACTAAGACTCTGTCTCAAAAAAAAAAGAACAGGAAAAAAGCATGCACATTTATCAAAAGTTCTGTGTGGCATGGGAGCCTTCATAAAGAAATGAAGGTGGAGTGTTATGGCTCACACCTATAATCCCAGTACTTTGGGAGGCTGAGGTGGAAGGATTGCTTGAGGCCAGGGGTTCAAGACCAGCCTGGGCAACATTGTGAGACCCTCATCTATACAAAATATTAAATGATTTAGGCATGGTGGCACAATCCTGTTGTCCCAGCTACTCAGGGGACAGAGGTGAGAAGATTGCTTGATCCCTGGGAGTTGGAGGCTGCAGTGAGCCGTGTTCTTGACACTGCATTCCAGCCTGGAGGACAGAGCAAGTTGCTCTCACTCTCAAAAAAACAAAACAAAAAAGAAGAAGTGAAGACCTAAAGAAACAGTTAGAGTTACTTATGTACTAGATTGGACAAAGAATAGTAAAGTATGAAAAAGCCACTCAATTATGTGGAGAAGCTTAAAAGAGCTATTTTGGGCCAGGCACAATGGCTCATGCCTGTAATCTCAGCACTTTGGGAGGCCAAGAGCTTTGGGATCACCTGAGCTCAGGAGTTTGAGGCTGGGCAACATGGTGAAACCCCGTCTCTACTAAAATACAAAAAATTAGCCAGGTGGCGCACGCTTGTTAATCCCAGCTACTCAGGAGGCTGAGGCACAAGAATCACTTGAGCCCGGCAGGCAGAGGTTGCAGTGAGCCAAGGTCGCGCCACTGCACTCCAGCCTGAGTGACAGAGTGACTCTGTCTTAAAGAAAAAGAAAGCTATTTTAGCTGGGCACAGTGGCTCACAGCTGTAATCAAAGCACTTTGGGAGGCTGAGGCAGGCAGATTCCGACACTTTGAGTCCAAGAGTTCGAGACCGGCCTGGGTGATGTGGTAAAACCCCATCTCTACAAAAGATACAAAAATTAGCTGGTTGTGTGGTGGCGCATGCCTGTAGTCCCAGCTACTTGGGAGGCTGAGGTGAGAGGATTGATTGAGCCAGGGAGGCAGAGGCTGCAGTGAGCCAAGATTGCGCCACTATACTCCAGCCTGAGTGACAGAGCAAGACCCTGTCTCAAAAACAAAAAAAAAAAGTTACTTTAACAAGGTCTGCACACAATAATCTCCGCGTCTACTTCTCGCCCTTGAAGATAAGGATGTTGCCTTTCCTTCTAGTATAGGTTGGGGGTCTTTCACTCAGGAATTTCATCGTTCTTCTGCTTTTCAGAGACAGCACAAACGTGAGCATGATCGTCTTGTTGCTGCTTGTTTTTCAAGTGCCTTTAACTTAAATAGAGTGAATATTTTAAAATATTCTCTGTACTTTCTCCCTCCTGTTTTCTCCTGGGAAGGTTTTTACTTTCCACTTGACCTAGAGATTAGTGTTGACAATGAGATACCACTTCACACTCATTAGGAAAGTGACTATTTAATAATTTTTTTTTTTTTTGAGACAGGGTCTTGCTCTGTCGCTCAGGCTGGAGAGCACTGCTATGATCTCAGCTCACTGCAGCCTCTGCCTCCTGGGTTCAAGCAATTCTCTTGCCTCAGCCTCCCGAGTAGCTGGGATTACAGATGCCCACCACCATACCTGGCTAATTTTTGTATATTTAGTAGAGACGGGGTTTAACCATGTTGGCCAGGCTGGTCTCGAACTCCTGACCTCAGGTGATCCACCTGCCTCAGCCTCCCAAAGTGCTGGGATTACAGGTGTGAGCTACCGCGCCTGGCCTAAAAATAATTTTTTTAAATAGACAGGGCCGGGTGCGGTGGCTCACACCTGTAATCCCAGCACTTTGGGAGACTGAGGTAGGCAGATTCACTTGAGATCAGGAGTTCAAGATCAGTCTGGCCAACATGGTGAAACACTGTCTACTAAAAATTAAACAGCCAGGCCTGGTGGCACACGCCTCTAATCCCAGCTACTCGAGAGGCCGAGGCAAGAGAATTGCTGAAACCCGGGAAACAGAGATTGCAGTGAGCCGAGATTGCCCAACTGCACTCCAGCATGGGTGACAGAGTGACTCTGTCTCAAAAAAAAAAAAGTTAGCGAGGCTGTGGAGAAATTGGAAGCTTTCTGCCTGCTGGTGGGAATGCAAAATGGTGTAGCTGCTGTGGAAAATATATCAGCAGCTCCTCGAAAGACTAAACAGAATTAACATAGGATCCAGTAATTCCACTCCTAGGTGTATACCCTAAGGAACTGAAAGCAGAGATTCAAACAGGTTTTTATTTTCTTGAGACAGGATCTTGCTCTGTTGCCCCAGCTGGAGTGAAGTCTTGACCTCCTGGTCTCAAGTGATCCTCCTACCTCAGTCTCCTGAGTAGCTGGGAATACAAACGTGTAACACTACGCCTGGGTAATTTTTGTATTTTTTTGGTAGAGACAAAGTTTTGCCACATCACCGAGGCTGGTCTCAAACTTCTGAGCTCAAGCGATCCTCCTGCCTCAGCCTTCCAAAGTGCTGGAATTACAGGTGTACACCACAACACCCAGTCCTTCAAACAGATATTTGTACACCTGTGTTCACAGCAGCAGTATTCATGATAGCCAAAAGGTAGAAACAACCCAAAAGTCCATTAATGGATAAATGGATACATAAAATGTGGTCTATCTATACAATAGATTATTTATTCAGCCCAAAAAAAGGAAGGAAATTGGGCCAGGCGCAGTGGCTCATGCCTGTAATCACAGTACTTTAAGAGACCGAGGCAGGCGGATCACCTGGGATCAGGAGTTCTAGACCAACCTGGCCAACATGGTGAAACCCTGTCTCCACTAAAAATATATAAATTAGCTGAGCATGGTGGCAGGCACCTGTAATCCCAGCTACTTGGAAGACCAAGGCAAAAGAATTGGTTGAACCTGGGAGGTGGAGGTTGCAGTGAGCCAAGATAGTGCAACTGCACTCCAGCCTGGGCGACAGAGCAAGACTCTGTCTCAAAAAAAAAAAAAAGGAAGGAAATACTGTCACATGCTACAACATGGAGGAAACTTGAGGACATCACATTACATTGTGTTATGTGAAATAAGACTGAATGAAATATTGTATGATTCCACTTATATGAGGTACTAAGATTAGTCAAATTGATAGAAACAAAGCAGAATGGTGGTTACCAGGGCCTGGGGAAAGGGAGAAAGGAGAGTCATTTAATGGGTGCAGTTTCGGATTTGCAAGATGAAAAAGGTTAGCAATATGAATATACTGAACATTACTGAACTGCCTTTTCAAATACGGTTAAGATGGTAAATTTTATGTATTTTTTACCAGAATAAAAAAATTCTGGCCAGGCACAGTGGCTCATACCTGAAATCCCAGCACTTTGGGAGGCTAAGGTGGGTAGATCACAAGGTCAGGAGTTTGAGACCAGCCTGGCAAATATGGTGAAACACGTCTCTACTAAAAATACAAAAGTTAGCTGGGGATAGTGGCATACACTTGTAATCCCAGCTATTCAGGAGGTTGAGACAGGAGAATTGCTTGAACCTGGAAGGCGGAGATTGCAGTGAGCCGAGATCATGCCACTGCACTCCAGCCTGGGGGACAGAGCAAGACTCCATATCCAAAAAAAAAAAAATCCTTATAAGTTTGAAATGTATACAGAAGTGCTTGTGAAATGACTTGAGAGCTTTGATTTGCTTTAAAATCGTCACTAAAAAAAACATATGTGGGTGATATCGTTTGGCTCTGTGTCCCACCCAAATCTCATCTGGAACTGTAATCCCCACGTGTCGAGGGAGGGACCTGGTGGGAGGTGATTGGATCACAGGAGTGGTTTCCCTCATGCTGTTCTTATGATAGTGAGTGAGTTCTCACAAGATCTGACTGTTTAAAAGAAGCGCTCGTCTGTGCGCGGTGGTTCACTCCTGTAATCCCAGCACTTTGGGAGCCTGAGATGGGTGAATCACATGAAGTCAGGAGTTCAAGACAAGCCTAGCCAACATGGTGAAACCCCCATCTCTACTAAAAATATAAAAAATTTGCTGGGTGTGGTGGCGGGCACCTGTAGCTACTGGGGAGACTAAAGCAGGAGAATTGCTTGAACCCAGGAGGTGGAGCTTGCAATGAGCCAAGATCATTCCATTATACTCCAGCCTGGGCAACAAGACCAAAACTTCATCTCAAAAAAAACAAAAAAGTAGCAATCCCCACTCTGCTCTTTCTCTCCTGCTGCCATGTAAGACATGCCTTGCTTTCCTTTTGCCTTCTTCCATGATTGTAAGTTTCCTGAGACTTCCCAGCCACGTGGAACTATCAAACCTTCTTTCTTTATAAATTACCCAGGCTCAGGTAGTATCTTTATAGCAGTGTGAGAATGGACTAATACAGAGAATTGGTACCAGGTCTCACAAGATCTGATGATTATATAAGGGGGAGTTTTCCTACACAACATCTCTTGTCTTGCTGCCACGTGAAACATGCCTTTCACCCTCTGCCATAATTGTGAGGCATCCGCAGTGAGGTGGAACTGTAAATCCATTAAACCTTTTTTTCTTCCCAGTCTGCTGCAGGGGCAGAGCCCTCATGGAAAACCTCTGCTAGGGCAGTGCAGAAGGGAAATGTGGAGTTGGAGCCCCCAACACAAAATCCCCACTGGGGCACTGCATAGTGGAGCTGAGAAGAGGGCCACCATCCTCCAGACCTTAGAAAGGTAGATCCACTGACAGCTCACACCACGTCCCTGGAAGAGCCACAGGTACACAGCCCATGAAAGCAGCCATGGGGGCTATACCGTGCAGAGCCACAGGATGGAGCTGCTCCAGGCCTTGGGAGCCCACCCCTTGCATCAGTGTGCGCTGTATGTGAGACATGCAGTCAAAGGAGATCATTTCAGAGCTTTAAGGTTTAATGACTGCACTGCTGGGTTTCGGACTTGCATGGGGCTTGTGACTACTTTGTTTTGGCCAAGTTCTTTCGTTTGGAATGGGAACATTTACCCAATACCTGTACCCGCATTGTTTCTTGGAAGTAACTAACTTGTTTTTTATTTTACAGGCTCATAGATAGAGGGACTTATCTTGTCTCAGATGAGACTTTAAACTTGAATTCTTGGGTTATTGCTGGAATGAGTTAAGACTTTGGAGGACTGTGGGGAAGACATGATTGGTTTTGAAATGTAAAAAGGACATGAGATTTGGGAGGGGCCAAGGGAGGAATAATATGGTTTGGCTCTGTATTCTCACCCAAATATCATCTCAAATTGTATTCCCCACGTGTGGAGGGAGGGACCTGGTGGGAGGTGATTGGATTACGGGGGCATTTTCCCCCTGCTGTTCTTGTGATAGTGAGTGAGGTCTCTACCATGATTGTAAGATTCCTGAGGCCTCCCAGCCAGGTGGAACTGTGAGTCAAACCTCCTTTCTTTATAATTTATGCAGTCTCAGTCTCAGGTAGTAGCTTTTTTTTTTTTTTTTTTTTTTTTTTTTTTTTTTTTTTTGTCAGAAGGGTAAAAAGTGACCAAAGCGGGGGGACAG
>CAUYLG010018968.1:0-10189 GCA_963573385.1 Cacajao melanocephalus
CTTCCCGGGTTCAGCTGTGCTTACTGTGAAACTCTCAGTCCTCAGCGCTTCCAATTGCTGTTCTCCTTGTGGGGATGGGACCAGCCGAGCCCGACTCAAAGGGCACCCAGTCGCGTATACTCCGCACTGAGAAGCGCTGTGCCACACCGGGGCGCCGGCAAAACAGCTGCGCCGGCCAAAAGTGTCTCACTGGCGACACGTGTGGCTCCTCCGCCAGGAATCTCCCAGTGTGTGGGCCTCAGAAATTCGTCTGAAATTGTGGCGTCCACTCTCTCTCTGTGCTTTCACTGGGAGCTACAATCCTGAGCTGTTGTTATTCGGCCATCTTGGATCTCTCCGCCCGGTGATGAAGTTTTTTCTGTTTCTTAGTTTTCCTTTGGCAGACGCCCCTTCCCTGCACAGCTGGACCCTCCCGGTTCAGCTGTGCTTACTGTGAAACTCTCAGTCCTCAGCGCTTCCAATTGCTGTTCTCCTTGTGGGAATGGGACCAGCCAAGCTGGACTCAAAGGGCACCCCGTCCTGTATACTCCGCGCCGAGAAGCGCCGCGCTGGGGTGCCAGCAAAATAGCCACGCCGGCGAAAAAAGTTGCCCTGGCGACCCGTGTGGCTCCTCCGCCGGGAATCTCCCAGTCTGTGGGCAACAAAAATTCGTCTGAAAGTGCAGCGTCCACTCGCTCTCTGCACTTTCACTGGGAGCTACAATACTGAGCTGTTGTTAATTGGCCATCTTGGATCTCTCTCTATTATTATTTTTTTAAGGCAGAGTCTCCCTCTGTCACCCAATCTTGGCTCACGGCAACCTCCACTTCACTGGCTCAAGCGATCCTCCCTGGCCTAGGCCTCCCGAAGAGCTGGAACTACAGGTGCATGCTAACACGTCCAACTAATTTTTGTATTTTTTGTAGAGACAGGGTCTTGCTATGTTGCCCACACTGGCCTCAAACTCCTGAGCTCAAGTGATCCTCCTACCTTGCCCTCCCAAAGTGCTGGCATTACAGGCATGAGCCATGGCACTCAGATGATTTGAATTATTTTTGTGAACTGCCTGTCCATGTTCTTTGTCAACCCTCCTGTTTATAATTGGTCTTTTTAATTGATTTGTAAGAATACTTTATGTATATTAAAGATAGTAGGCCTTGTCCTTCATATATTTACCAGCTTGTCATTTCCATTTTTTCAGGAAGAAAATCTTAATCTGTATGTAGACAAATTTACTTATCATTTATTTGAAAGATTCTGAGATAGTTCATTTTTAGAAAACCCTTTGTACTCTGAACATAGACATTCTCCTGAATTCTCTTTTTGAATATTTACAGTTTCACTTAAAAAATATATTTTTAACATCTTGAAACTCTTGGAACTTGCTTTGGTGTGATGTGTGAGTTAAGGAAACAAGTTTTTTCCCAATCGTCTCAACACCCAATTATTCAAAAACAAATTTTCCCCACTGATTCAAATTGCCACCTTTATTATAATTTAAATTCTCATCTATTTTGGGTCTCATTTTTAGTTATCTATTTTGTTCCACTGATTTGCCTACCCATGTGCTGATGTGAAACCGGTTTAGTACTTATGGCTTTTACAATCTGTTTGTTTGTTTGTTTGTTTTATGACAGAACCTCACTCTGTCACCCAGGCTGGAGTGCAGTGGCATGATCATAGCTCATTGTGTCTTTAAACTCCTGGTCACAAGTGATCCTCCCACGTTAGCCTTCGGAATAGCTAGGACTACAGGAGCATACCACCACACCCAGCTAATTTTTTTATTTTTTGTAGAGACAGAGTCTCACTATGTTACCCAGGCTGGTCTCAGACTCCTGGACCCAAGCCTTGGCCTCCCAAAGTGCTGGGATTACAGATGTGAGTCACCATGCTTGGCCTATAATCTACTTTGATATCTGATGGGGCTGACCCCTTCTCATTACTCTTGTTTTTCAAAAACTTCCCAAGTGTTACCTGTTTACTTTTCCGTTTGGACTTTATAATCATATTATTAGGTTTCTCCCAAAATCCTGTTGGTGACATGATCAGATCTGAATTTCAAAAAGATCATTCTGGCTACAGTGTGAAGAAAAGAGTATATGTAGGAAGACCAGCAAGATATGCAGAGGTTCACCAGAGATGAGGGGACCTTGGACCAGGATCACAGCAGTGGAGATGGAAAGAAAGCAAGATCACGTGATATGGAGGAATGAGAATTGGCAGGACTTGGTAATGAATGTGATTTAGCAGCTTAGGAAAATGTAAGTGTTTTTCTAGTCTTGCTAAGAGCAGTCCTAGACTTTTGTCCTGTTCCAGAAAAACCCCAGTCCACATCAATCCAAGGTTATAGGGTTAGTTTTATAGTTGCCCTAAAAATAAGCATTCTCTTGGGAAAGGACTTGGGGCTCTTCTGCAGAGAGATATCACAGGTTCAGACTAGATACCCCAAACTGAATTGCCCTGTATGAGAAATACCAGACCAGCTTCTAAAGCATTTGATAGGCTGAAGGGATGTCCCGACGACCCCAAGCCTCATTCTAAATGGCAGTGGTGTATTCTGAGATATTCTGTCACATCAAATTTGGGGCATGGAGCTACAAGTTGTGGTTGGTGAAGAGAAGAGTAAAAAAGTCTGATACTGCAAAAGTTTTCCTTTCTTCAGTTCCTCAAAAAGTTAAGCAGAATTAACATATGATCCAACAATTCCACTGCTAGGTATATATCCTAAAGAACTGAAAGCAGGGACTCAAGCAGATCCTTGCATCCTAATGTTCATGGAAGCATTATTCACAATATCCAAAAGGTGGAAACAACCCAAATGGCCCTCAAAAGATGACAGATAAACAAGATGTGATATGTATATACGATGGATTCTTTAGCCTTAAAATCGAATGACATTCTGCTTCAGGCTACAGCATAAATCCTCCTAGAAAACATGCTGAGAGAAACAAGCCAGACAGGAAAGGACAGATATTGTTTGACTTCACTTCTATGAGGCACCTAGAGTAGTCAAATTTACAGAGACAGAAAGTAGAACGGTGGTTCCCAGGGACTGTAGAGGGGAAGAGGGAGTTACGGTTTAATGGGAATGGATAGTGGTGATGGTTGTACAACCTTGTGAACTTAGTGCCGCTGAATTATATACTTGAAAATGGTGCAGTGGCTCACACCTGGAATCCCAGCATTTTGGGAGGCCAAGGCGGGCAGATCACTTGAGGTCAAGAGTTTGAGACCAGCCTGGCCAACATGGTGGCTGGGCTCATCTCTACTAAAAATACAAAAATGAGTCAGGAATGGTGGTGGGTACCTGTAATCCCAGCTACTTGGGAGGTTGAGGCAGGCGAATCGCTTGAACTTGGGAGGCAGAGGTTGCAGTGAGCCAAGATTGTGCCACAGCACTCCAGCCTAGGTGACAGAGTGAGACCCCATCTCAAAAAAAAGAAAAAAAAAGAAAAAAGAAAAAGAAAATTGTTAAAATGGTAAATCTTATGTTGGATATATTTTACTACAATAAAAAAATTAAAGTTTCTTCTTTCCTAGGAAAGAACTGGTCTTGGAAGAAGCACCTCTTCTCATCACTGGGACAAATTATGATCATGTGACTATGTTTCTAAATCGTATCTCTGCAGCCTAGGTATCACAGAGTAGGCAATGTGCTCTCTCACACAAAATGATGCAAAATATTTTGGGAAACAAACTGTAAAGCCTGCATCTCCGGAAATCCCCTCCCAAAGTGGCTAACCACAAAGGGAGGAAACGTAACAGGGCGAAACCAAAAGTTTACAGTCAAAACTCAAGAGTCCTTGTCATTTCATTCTGGACTAGATAGATGCAGTGCAAATGTGCATTCAGGAATGATAGGATCGGAACATTTAAGCTATCTTTGCTTTAGACTTTGCTCCATATTCTAGGAGTAGTCTTATCCCCTAAATGTCTTTTGAAGCAAATAAGTTTGAAGCATTTGGTTAAACAAAAGCTATTTAATGCAATTGTCAAACCACCTGAACATGAACTTAACAGAATTAGTATACATTGAAAATATAGAAAGACAGCTAGGGACAAAACAGTTATTGTCAGTCAATGTGGGGTTGCAAATGAACACTGAGCTAGGAAGCTGTCAAGCTGCCCACACTACTTCCATGACCCTACCCAAAAATTTTCCAGTGGACAAACTTAGTGATCTGTCGAAAATATGGAAACATACACATGCATACATGCATGAACAATCTATAGAATGAATAGTAACATGGTATCCAAAAGAAAGGAAAGCGTAATTGATCAATATCATGCTCCTTGGTGGCTATCAATTACTTCTAATGATAAAGCTCTTTGGCCAAGTTCTACATAAAAAACAAATTTTTCTAAACACATAGTCAACATAGGATTAAAGAGCGTGCATCTGCTCAGGTGTTGGCTTTATGGTAGGAAATGAAGGGTAGGAATGAAGGGAAATGCGTCTCAAGGGAGGAAGGCAACAGTCCTTTCAGGAATCATTGTTGGCCAGGCACAGTGGTGTGCATGCCTGTTTTCCCAGTACTTTTGGAGGCCGAGGTGGGCAGATCACCTGAGGTCTGGAGTTTGAGACCAGCCTGGCCAACATGACAAAACCCCATCTTTACAAAAATACAAAAATTAGCCAGGCATGGTAGCACATGCCTGTAATCCCAGCTGTGCAGAAGGCTGAAGCAAGAGAATCAAGCCTCCCAAGAGGTTTAGGAGCCTTGAGTACAGGAGGCAGAGGTTGCAGTGAGCCGAGATTGTGTCACTGCACTCCAGTTTCTAAAGTTCTAAGGATTATTTTTTCTAATTCTGCAAAAAATGGCATTGGTAATTTTTTTTTTTTTTTTTTTTTTTGACATGAAGTCTTGGTCTGTCACAAGGCTGGAGTGCAGTGGCTCCATCTCGGCTCACTGCAATCTCCACCTCCCGGGTTCAAGCCATGCTCCTGCCTCTGCCTCCTGAGTAACTGGGATTACAGGTGTGCGCCACCACACACAGCTAATTTTTGTATTTTTAGTAGAGACGGGGTTTCACCATGTTGGCCAAGATGGTCTCGATCTCTTGACCTCATGATCTGCCCACCTCAGCCTGTCAAAGTGCTGGGATTATAGGCGTGAGCCACACTGCACCCAGCCGGCGTTGGTAATTTAATAGGGATTGTGTAATTTAATAGGGATTGTGTAATTTAATAGGGATCTATAGATTCGCCTGGAAAGTACGGTCATTTTAATGATATTCATTTTTCCAATTCATAAGCATGAGATGTTTTTCCATTTGTTTATGCCATCTGTAATTTCTTTCATCAATGTTTTGTAGTTCTCCTTACAGAGATCTTTCACCTCCCTGGTTAAATATATTCCTAGGTAATTAAGAAAAATTGTAGCTATTGTAAATGGGATTGCCTTCTTGATTTGGTCCTCAGCTAGATCATTATTGATGTATAGAAATGCGACAAATTTCTGTACATTAATTTTGTATCCTGAAACTTTCCTGAATTCATTTATCAAATCTAAGAGTTTTTTGGTGGAATCTTTGGAGTTTTCTAAATATAAGATCATATCATAGCAAACAGTGTAATTTGACTTCTTCTTTCCCAATTTTGATGCCTGTCATTTTTTTCTCTTGCCTGATTGCTCTGGTGAAAACTTTCAGTACCACGTTGAATAAGAGTGGTGAAAGTGTTCTTCTTCTAGTTCTTAGAGAGAATGCCTTCAACTTTTCCCCAATTAGTATGATGTTGGCTGTGGGTTTGTTTTATATGGCCTATAGTCTGTTGAGGCACATTCCTTCTATGCCTAGTTTGTTAAGGATTTTTATCATGCATGAAGGGATACCAGATGTTATCAAGTGTTTTTTCTGTGTCTATTGAGAAGATCAGTTTCTGTCCTTCATTCTGTTTATATGATGTATCATGTTTATTGATTTGCATATGGTAAATATTCCTTGCATGCCTGGGATAAATCTCACCTGATTATGGTGCATTATCTTTTTGGTGTGCTACTGGATTCAACTGCCTGTATTTTATTGAGGATTTTTGTGTCTATGTTCATCAGAGACATTGATTTGTGGTTTTGTTGTTGTGTCCTTGTCTGATTTGGGTAGCAGGGTGATACTCCTCCTGGATTTTTTGGAATAGTTTCCAGAGGATCAGAGTTAGTTCTTCTTTGTATGTTTGGTAGAATTCGGCCATAAATCCATCTGGTACTAGGCTTTTTTTTTCCTTGGGGAATTTTTTTTTATTACTAATTCAATTTTGCTGACCGTTATTGGTTCATTCATGTATTAGTCCATTATCATGCTGTTGATAAAGACATACCTGAGACTGGGCAATTTACAAATGAAAGAGATTTAATGGACTCACAGTTCCATATGGCTGGGGAGGCCTCACAATCATGGTGGAAGGTGAAAGGCACATCTCACATGGCAGCAGACAAAAGAAGAGAACTTGTGCAGTGAAACTCCCCTTTATAAAACCATCAGATCTCGTGAGACTTGTTCACTATCATGAGAACAGCATGGGAAAGACCTGCCCCCATGATTTGATTACCTCCCACTCGGTCCTTCCCACAACACATAGGAATTGTGGAAGCTACAATTCAAGATGAGTTTTGGGTGGGGACACAGCCAAACTATATCAATCCAGGTGTTCTATTTCTTCCTGGTTCGATATTGGCAGGTTATGTGTTTCCAGGAATTTATTCATTTCCTCTAGATTTTTTAGTTGGTGAGTGTACAGCTACTCATAAGTCTCTAATGATCTCTTGTATTTCTGTGGTTTCAGTTGTAATGTCTCCTTTTTAATTTCTGATTGTGTTTATTTGGATCTTCTCTCTTCTATGTTAGCCTAGCTGGTGGTTTATCATTTTTTGTTTATCTTCTCAAGGAACCGCTTTTCATTTCAACCATCCTTTGCATTTTTAAATCTCTATTTCATTTAGTTCTGCTCTGATCTTTGCTATTTCTTTTCTACTGCTAACCTTGGGGTTTGGTTTGTTCCTGTTTTTCTAGTCCTTTGAGGCATAACATTAGATTGTTAATTTGTGCTCTTTCTACTTTTTTGGTGTTACTTCTCACCTAGCACTGCTTTTGCCGTATCCCACATGTTTTGATATGATGCGTTTTCATTTTCATTCTTTTCAAATTGTTTTAACTTCTGTCTTCATTTATTCACTGACCCAGCAATTGTTCAGGAGCATGTGGTTTAATTTATATAGATTCCAAAGTTCCTCTTGATATTAATTTCTAGCTTTATTCTACTGTAGTCTGAGAAAATATTTGATATAATTTTGATTTTTAAAAATTTGTTCAGACTTGTTTTGTGGCCTAACATGTGGTTTATCATGGAGAACATCCCATGCGCTGATGAAAAGAATGTACATTGTAGTTGTATGTGGTTTTTGGGCAGAATGTTCTGTAAATGTCTATTAAGTCCATTTGGCCTAAAGTCCAATTTAAGTCCAATGTTTCTTTGTTAATTTTCTGTCTCTCTATGATTTGTCTAGTGCTGTCAGTGGGATGTTAAAGTCTGCTGCTGTTATTGTATTGCTGTCTATCTTTCTTTAGGTCTAGTAATATTTGTTTTGTGACTTTAGGTGTTCTGATGTTGGGTACATATATATTTTGAATTATTATAACCTCTTGCTGAATTGATCCCTTGATTATTATATAATGGCCTTCATTTTTTAAATTATATTACTGTTTTTGGTTTAAAATCTGTTTTATCTGATAGAAGCATAGCTATTCCTGCTCACTTTTGGTTTCCATTTGCTTGGAATCTCATTTTCCACCTCTTTACTTTTAGTCTATGTGTTTTTATGGTTGAGGTGACTTTTTTGTAGGCAGCATATAGTTGGATCATGTTTTTTAAATCCATTCTGCCAAACTGTACCTTTTAAGTGGCACATTTATTCCATTTACATTCAAGGTTAATATTGATATTTGAAGCTTTGTTCCTGTCATATTGCTGATTGTTTGCAAATTGTTTTTTATAAATTCTTTGTTTCTTTTCTTTTCTCTGTCTTTGTGGTTTGATGAAATTCTGTTGTGTTGCTATTTGATAGCTTTCTTTTCCTCCTTTATGTGACTGTTTATATGAACTGTGAATTTTATATTTCTGTGTGTTTTCATAATGGTGAATATTACTCTTTCATTTCCATTTTTAAGACTCCCTTGAGCATTTCCTGTACAGCTGATCTAGTGGTGACAAATTCCCTCAGCATCTCCTTGTCTGGGAAGGAGTTTATTTCTCCTTGATTTATGAAGTAAGCTTCTGGCAGGACACAAAATTCTTGGCTGACAGGCTCTGCTTAAGTTTAATATTTTTCTGTGGCTGCTGATTGTTCAGATGTTTTCATTACAAAGTCATTTTAATGCCACTTTAATGGATTGTTAATCCCTTTGGGGCTTCATACAAGCAAGAGCCAGCACAAAGGATCAATTTAGGTCTTGTCCTGGGGGTTACTTAGAGGGGCAACAAAACCTTAGTAGAGTAAGCCACAAATAATATGAAGTTCTTAAAGGCTGAAGAAGAAGAAAATGGCCATCCAAAATAGAGCTGTATTTGCCCCACCTAGGGAAATTAGGAATGTGAGATACCCAGTGACGAGGGTTGTGTCTTTGAGGAGAGTCTATTAATATGGCCACCAGAGAGCTCTAAATATCTGCCAAGTTTCTAGAGCCCACTGTTAGCTCAATTTAACAGTACCAGCCAGGTAAGCATTCCTTGTACCCCACACCTCTTCTCCCTCCCTGCAGTTCATGCTTGCAGTGTCAGAAACCACACTTGGCAAACTGCAGAAGAAAAGGTAAAAGCATTAGATGGAATCATATGGAAATGGTCTGCCTCCTTCCTTTCTCACTGTAGGCTTCTCATCTGAGCTTGGGAGAGAAGGAGAAGTCGCTTAGATTTGATTATGGAATGATTACCTAGGATTGAACATTTTAATTGTAAGACTAATTGCTTTTTTATTACATATGAATAAATGGAAAATTCATATTGCCCTAAATTTAATCAAGGGTGGGACAAAGACTAATTCGACAGAATACATTTAAAGCAATAGTGGGAGTTAAATGTAAAATTGCATTGGAGAGAGATCCAAGATGGCCGATTGCTAGCAGCTCAGGATTGTAGCTGCCAGTGAAAGCGCAGAGAACGAGCGGACCCCACACTTTCAGATGAATTTTTGTTGCTCACAGACCAGGAGATTCCCAGCGGAGGAGCCCCACGGGTCGCCAGCGTGACTCTTGTGGCCGGCGCAGCGATTTTGCTGGCACCCTGGCCTGGTGGTTCTCGGTGCAGAGTAGATGGGACTGGGTCCCCTTTTGGTCGACGTTTGAAGCTCCGAGAAGGCAGAGTCGCCCATTCAGCTGATTGAAAAGGGGACTGAAGAGGGAAGCCAGACCGGAGGTTCCCGGACAGAAAAGCACCACAAATCTCAACGCCACTGTTTTAGCCGGCGCAGTGGGTTGCTCGGATTTTGGCGCTGGGAATCAACAAGTTGGACATCCACTCAGGGACTTAATTTGAAAGTCGGCAATTACAAAGATGACAGGTGGATAAATTCACAATGATGGGAAGAAACCAGCGTAGGAGGGCTGAGAATACCCAAAATCAGAATGCCTCTCCTTCTACAGGGGATCACAGTTCCTCATCAACTAGGGAACAAGACCTGACGGAGAACGAGTGCATTCCATTAACAGAATTAGGCTTCAGAAGGTGGATAATAAGAGACTTCTGTGAGCTAAAAAACATGTTCTAACCCAATGTAAAGAAACTAAGAACCTTGAAAAAAGGTTTGACAAAATGCTAACGAGAATAGACAATTTAGAGAGGAATATAAGTGAATTAATGGAACTGAAAAACACAATATGAGAACTCCGTGAAGTATGCACAGGTTTTAACAGTCGAATTGATCATGCAGAAGAAAGGATATCAGAGGTCGAAAACCAACTTAATGAAATGAGAAGACAAGATTAGAGAAAAAAAGTGTAAAAAGGAATGAGGAAAGTCTCCAAGAAATATGGGACTATGTGAAAAGACCTAATTTACGTTTGATAGGTGTACCAGAATGTCATGAAGAGAATGAATCCAAGCTGGAAAACATTTTTCAGGATATTATTCAGGAAAACTTTCCAAACCTAGTAAGGCAGGATAATACACAATTCTAGGTAATACAGAGAACACCACAAAGATATTCCTCAAGTAGAG
>CAUYLG010018970.1:0-67747 GCA_963573385.1 Cacajao melanocephalus
CGCCAAGGTAGTCCTCCAGACCCCACTGTCTGTTTGTCTTCTCTTCCGCGCACTCTCTCCTCCAGGTTGTGAACATCTCCGAGTTGGGGTGAGGCCTCCCGCAGGCCGGGAGCCTCCTGGCAGACGTGCCGGTCCCCGACACCTGGGCAACATATTTAAACCTTGTTTCTACTAAAAATACAAAAAAAATTACCTGGGCATGGTAGCGCACACCTGTAGTACCTTAATAGGCTGAGGTGGGAGGATCACTTGAGCCCAGCAAGTAGAGGCTGCAGTGAGCTGTGATCGTGTCACTGCACTCCAGCCTGGGCTAAGGGAGTGAGAGCCTGGTTCAAAAAAAAAGAAAAAAGGAAAGAAACACACTCTTGGAGACTGCATAGATTTGAGGATCTACATCAGTAAATGGCAGACTTTTTTTCTTTCTCATATGAAGATGCCAGTTGGCCATGTTGGAAAGAAAGAGATGCTGGGGTTGCGTTTTTATACCCCTAAGGTGAGCACGTGAACACAGCCACTCATTTTATTAAAATTTACTTGAGGCTGGGCGTGGTGGCTCACACCTGTAATCCCAGCACTTTGGGAGGCTGCGGCGGGCAAATCACCTGTGGTTAGGAGTTCGAGACCAGCCTGGCCAACATAGTGAAACCCCATCTCTATTTTTAAAAATTTACTTTAAACAGCAGAGAAATGTCTATATGGAGGGAAAAAGTATGAATCCGCTCTGTTTGTGTGGAGATTATGGCAGATAAACTTCCAAAGGAGCAAAATGGTTATGTTTCAATTATTGGAAACATTCTCACATACTGAGCCTGTATTTTCATTCTAAAGCTCATGCAAATATTAAAGATTCATTACTTCAAAAAAAAAAAAAACAAGTGAGTTTGACTTAACATATTGAACTTCATGAACAAAAATGAGGAAACATTTATAACTCATATGAGGCACTTGGAATTATGTACTGCACACTAGATCATAAAGCAAGATGGAATGTGTGTGCGTTTATAGTAAGTGGCATTATGTTTGAAATCTACCAAGGAACATTAGAAATGTTTACATTAAGAAATGTAGAGCCCCTCCCCATCCACCAAAAAAAAAAAGAAAAAGAAAAAGAAAAAAAAGAAATGTAGAAAAATACTAATTATGGCCGGGCGCGGTGGCTCACGCCTGTAATCCTAGCACTTTGGGAGGCCGAGGTGGGTGGATCACCTGAGGTCAGGAGTTCAAGACCAGCCTGGCCATCATGGTGAAACCACATCTTTAAAGAAAAAAAAAGAAAAATAAGAATTATAATAGTGGAAAGCTACTTTAATTATAAAGTCTATTTCATGTGATATTTGTATAGCCATGCTAGCTGTTTAATTGGTTTAAATTACATAGTATATATTTTTCATTATTGTACATTATTTCTAATGTTTTATGTATCTCTCTAAAACATTCAATTAATTATAGTCAAACAATGTTGCTATAACAGAAATGATTTGTCTATTTCAGTTTAATGTAATACTGGATATCATCAGGATTATATTTACCAATTTATTCTGTATTTTTTATACTTTCCCTATTTTCTTATTCTTTCTATGTTAACTTCTGTGTTTTTAAAGCATTTTTAAAATAACTACATTTTGCACTTTTGTTTTGAAGGTTTTATACTCACTATCTGAGTTTTTCAGTTTGAAATTACTTCTGTAAACTAATTGTAAAGTTATGTAATTCCTTTAACTTTCACTTTGGCAATATTAGGACATTAAAACACCAACCTATTTACCATCTCCCAATTCTCTTAATTATAAGACACATGCACAGCTCTATGAAATTTTGAAACCTGAATGCATCTCCTATGCAGCTTCTAGATGAAAATACAAGACTTTTCCTGGAACCCAGAGCATCCCCATGCACCCCTTCCAGTCAAAACTCCCAAGGATTAAGCGCTATTCAGATACCTCACAGGATCGATCACTTTGATCTTCTTTGCACTTCCTGTAAATGGAATCATACAAAATACCCTATTCAGTATCTGACATCTTGTATCGTATATGTTGTTGGTGAGTATGTCTGTATTTTTGCAAGTAGTTGCAGATCATTCACTAGCATTGCTGCATAGGATTCCACTGTGTAAATATCTGTTAACTTAATCATTCCATTCTTGATGTATATGTGGGTGGTTTTCAGTTTAGGGCTATTATGAACAATGCTGGTATGTAAATTCTAGAACTTGTGTTTTGGTGACACATGTATGAATTTATTTGGGGCATATATATGGTAGCAGAATTGTTAAGTGATTGGTTTGTTCAGCTGTTTTAGATACTGACAAACTGTTTTCCAGCAGATTTATACCAGTTTTCACAACTCTCAGCAGTGTGAGATGATTGGTTTATACACATGGTAGTCAACCCTTGGTATAGCCTGTCATTTTCATTTTAGTCTTCTGGTTAGTGTATTTTGGTACTAGTTAGTGGTTTTACTTGTATTTCCCTGAATACTAAGGCAATTGAGCATATTTTCTTTGTTTATCAGACATTTGGTAACCTCTTTTTTCACTAATTTTTAATTGGTAATCAACACATAATAATAGTACATATTTATGGAGTAATATGTGATGTTTCAATACATGTATACATTGTATAATGATAAAATGGTGGTAATTACCATATTCATCACTTTAAACATTTATGATTTTTTTGTAGCGTTGGGAATACAAATTAGTGAAGCCATTATGGAAAGCAGTTTGGAGGTTCCTCAAAAAAGTTAACAATAGAACTACCATGTAATCCAGCAATCTATATATGGATATATATGCAAAGGTAATGAAATTAGTATGACAAAGAGATATCTACACTCCCATGTTTATTGCAGCACTATTCACAATAGTCAAGTTATGAAATCAACCTAAATGCTCATACAAAGATGAATGAATAAAGAAAAGTGGTATACATATACACAGTGAAATACTATTCAGCCATAAAACAAAATAAAATCCTGTCATTTGTGGCAACATGGATGAACTTAGAGGACATTATGTTAAGTGAAATAAGCCAGACATAAAAAGACAAATACTGCATGATGTCACTCATGTGAAATCTAAACAAGTTGATTTCATAGAAGTCGAGGGTAGAATAGCGGTTACCAGAGGCTGGAAAGGGAAGGGGTGAGGAAGTTCTGCTGGGAGAGGTTCATCAATCAGTACAAAGTTATTTAGACAGGAAGAATAGGTTCTACTACACAGTAAGGTGGCTATAGCAGATCACAATGTCATGCATATTTCAAGATAGCTAGAAGAGAAGGCTGTGAATGGTAACCTCTTTTTTGAACACTTTTTTCATTTACTTTGCAATTTTATTTTCTATCATGTGGTCTGTCTTTTCCTTACTGATTATCTTATGCTGGACACAAGCCCTTTTTTCTTATCTCTAGCTTGCTTTTTTTTTAAAGATGGGGTTTCACCATGATGGCCAGGCTGGTCTTGAACTCCTGACCTCAGGTGATCCACCCACCTTGGCCTCCCAAAGTGCTAGGATTACAGGCGTGAGCCACCGCGCCCAGCCTAGCTTGCTTTTTCTGAGGTGCTCTTAATAGCCTAATTTATCATTACCCCTCGTATGTTCATTGCAGCACTGTTTACAATAACAAAGACCTGGAACCAACCCAAATGTCCATCAATGATAGACCGGATAAAGAAAATGTGGCACATATATACCATGGAATACTATGCAGCCATGAAAAAGATGAGTTCATGTCCTTTGCAGGGACATGGATGAATCTGGAAACCATCATTCTCAGCGAACTGACACAAGAACAGAAAACCAAACACCACACGTTCTCACTCATAGGTGGGTGATGAACAATGAAAACACATGGACACAGGGAGGGGAACATCACACACTGGGGTATGGTGGAGTGTGGGGGGCTAGGGGAGGGATAGTGGGGGGTAGGGAGATTGGGGAGGGATAACATTGGGAGAAATACTTAACGTAGGTGACGGGGGCATGGAGGCAGCAAACCACCATGGCGTGTGTATACCTATGTAACAATCCTGCAAGATCTGCACATGTACCCCAGAACTTAAAGTATAATAAAATACATACATGTTTTATATATGGATTATGAAACACACTTGCATGAATCTCCTGGAGACAGATTCCTTTTGTTCACTCTAGACTGACAGACCAGCTTCCGTTAAGAGAAGGACCCATGAAAATGAGTCAGAGATGGACAAGGGCATGCTGGGCACTCCAGGGGCAGGCAGTCACCTGAACCCTCTCTTCATCCACAGGGTAGAGCCTAAGACAAGAAAACTAAGATCAGAACTAGCAACACCAGCCCTATATCAGGTGAGATTTTACTTACCTGCAATTAGGAGAGACAGGAGCTTGGGTGACTCAGTCACCCCTAGAGAGGGTGTGAGTAGTTCATTGGCAGCCAGGGCTCTGCCGATCCTGAATTTTGGGGAGCATGTGTCAGAACTTGTTTCATTTTTTTTTTTTTTTTTTTTGAGTCAGAATCTCACTCTGTCACCCAAGCTGGAGTGCAGTGGCACGATCTCAGGTCACTGCAACTTCCACCTCCTGAGTTCAAGCAATTATCGTGCCTCACCCTCTTGGGTAGCTGGGATTACAAGTGTGCACCACGACACCAGGTTAATTTTTGTATTTTTAGTAGAGGTAAGTTTTCACCATGTTGGCCAGGCTGGTCTTAAACTCCTGACCTCAGGTGATCTGCCCACCTCAGCCTCCCAAAATGCTGGGATTACAGGCATGAGCCACTGCACCCGGCCTAGAACTTACTTCCCGGTTAAGGCTGAAAAATATTCCATTGTCTAGATAATACAACATTTGGATTATTCATTCATATGTCAATGAACATTTGGGTTGTCTCCAGATTTTAGGTATTCTGAATAAGGCAGCTATAAACATGGGTGTGAATACATAAAATTTTAAAACTGATTTCTTTCACCCAGTTAAATGCCTTTGATCTTCAACCATGATGTTGTGCATAGCAAGAGTTCATTTGGCTGGGCGCAGTGGCTCATGCCTGTAATCTCAGCACTTTGGGAGGCCGAAGTGGGTGGATCACTGGGTCAGGAGTTCGAGACCAGCCTGGCCAACATGATGAAACCCCATCTCTACAAAAAATACAAAAATTGAGCTGTTTAGCCTAGTATGGTGGCATGCTCCTGTAATCCCAGCTACTCGGGAGGCTGAGGCAAGAGAATTGCTCGAACCCCAGAGGCGGAGGTTGCAGTGAGCCGAGATTATGCCACTGCACTCCAGCCTGGGAAACAGAGTTCATTCATGTTTATTGCTGAATGCTGTCTGTTCTATGGATGTACTACAGCTTGTTTATTTATCTAACCATTGTTGAACATTGTTGAGTCATTTCCAGCTTTGGAGATTATGCTGTAATGCTATAAACAAACCACACAGATCTGGTTGTGGTGATGTATTGTTTTTATTTTTATGTTTAAACATTTAAGATAGTTTTAAGGTTGTACCTTTTGGAATTCTCTTCTGATTAAGTTGAACCTTTAGATTAAAATTTTAGATTCCATTTGAAAGGAGATCACAGAGCTTTACAAAACTCATTAGAAAGTCTGAAAAACAAAACACTGGAGGATTACTAATATATCACGAAAGCCCACAACTTTTCTCATAAAAGTTGCAGTCATAAACATCTGTCAAAACAAGAAAATAGTGATGCTATTGAATTAGTTCCGTATGAGCATAACAGATCCCTTACCTGTCCTCATCCCTGATCCAGGGAAGGGACAGAAATCATGGATTAATGAGGAGGATAAAGAGGGAGTGGCTTTGGGTATTTGCCCAACAAAAGATCTCAGCTTGGGGATGGGGTAATGCAAATATATGGCAGATGAATATTAGTTACTGCATGTGTTGCCTAGTAAACCAGGAAAGGTATGATCCCCTGTGTAGATTTTTAACCCACAAAGTGAATTTTCAAAGGCAAAAAGGAAAAATGTGTTTTCTCAAGGCACCTCTGAATTCTCCTTGTCCAACGTGAGTTACAAAGATGTACAGAGAGATGACTTCAAGTTCTGTCCTTTGTCCCATACCTGTGAAGATAAGCTATCAATTTACATTGCCTAGGTGAAATTCAACAGAACTGTTTTAGGGTACAGATTTTTGGGCCCACAAGGAATTTCCTTGTGGGCAAATTGCGAGGGGGGGGCTATGTAGCACTTTTTTTTTTTTTTTTGAAATGGAGTGTGACACGGTCACCCAGGCTGGAGTGCAGTGGCACGATCTTGGCTCACAGCAACCTCCACCGCCCGGGTTCAAGCAATTGTCCTGCCACAGCCTCCCAAGTAGCTGGGACTGCAGGCATGTGCCATCAAGCTCAGCTAAAGTTTTTTTGTACTTTTAGTAGAGACGGGGTTTCACCATGTTGACCAGGATGGTCTCAGTCTCCTGACCTTGTGATCCACCCTCCTTGGCCTCCCAAAGTGTGGGGTTACAGGTATGAGCCACCGCACCCAGCCTATGTAGCACTTTTAAAAAAATCTTTGTAGCTATCTTATTTAGGAAAAAATTGGGAGGCAGATTTGCATGATGCAGTCCCCAGCTTGACTTTTCTCTTTGGCTTAGTGAGTTGACCATCAGAAACTGTAGCATAAGAGAAGATTGTATTTTTTAAAATTTTACTTTAAGTTCTGGGATACATGTGCAGTACATGCAAGTTTGTTACATAGGTATACATGTGCTATGGTAGTTTGCTGCACTTATCAACCTGTCATCCACATTTTAAACCCCATATGCATTAGGTATTTGTCTTAATGCTCTTCCTTCCCTCGCTCCCCACTCTGACAGGCCTCAGCATGTGATGCTCCTCTCCCTGTGTCCATGTGTTCTCACTGTTCAACTCCCACTTATGAGTGAGAACATGCAGTGTTTGTTTTTTTATTCCTGTGTTAGTTTGCTGAGAATGATGGCTTCCACCTTCATTTTCCTGCAAAAGACATGAACTCATTCTTTTCATGGCTGCATAGTATTCCATGGTGTATCTGTGCAACATTTTCTTTATCCAGTCTATTGTTGATGGACATTTGGGTTGGTTCCAAGTCTTTGCTATTGTGAACGGTGCTGCAATAAACATACATGTACATGCGTCTTTATAGCAGAGTGATTTATATTCCTTTGGGTATATACCCAGTAATGGAATTGCTGGGTCAAGCAGTATTTCTGGTTCTAGATCCCTGAGGAATCATCACACTGTCTTTCATAATGGTTGAACTAATTTACATGCCTACCAATAGTGTAAAAGCATTCTCATGTCTCCATATCCTCACCAGCATCTGTTGTTTCAAGAAGATTGTAGTTTGAAGCCACTCAGTTTTTGGGTACTTTTTTATGTAGAAAGATATAACTAGTACAGCCTATGAGCCATCAATGCCACTTTTCAGAGACATCCAGATAACACATACATGTTCAAAATTCGAGAAGTACTCTGATAGATTTGTACCTTCTAGCTAACATATAAAAATAAAACAGGGGCTGGGCGCAGTGGCTCACGCCTATAATCTCAGCACTTTGGGAGACCAAGGTGGGCGGATCACTTGAGGTCAGGAGTTCATGACCAGCCAGGTCAACATGGGGAAACCATGCCTCTACTAAAAATACAAAAAAGAGCAGGGCACCATGGCACATGCCTGTAATCCCACCTACTTAAGAGGCTGAGGTAGGAGAATCGCTTGAATCTGGGAGGCAGAGGTTGCAGTGAACAGAGATCATGCCACTACACTCCAGCCTGGACGACAGAGCAAGACTCCAGCTCAAAAAATAAATAAGTAAGTAAATAAATAAAACATTGAAAGTCTAAAATGAGGAAGCTATTAAATAAACTCTGGTACATCCACATTCTTTAATATTAGAAAATATCCCCAGAAAGTACTTGTGATTAAGAAAACCAATTGGTGGTATTTATGTAAAATATTAGTACAGAATTAACACTGTCTGTTAATGGCAACTGCAATGGTGAGACCTGGGGAGCGTTAATTCTGTACTGTCTGTTACTATACATACTGTCCTCCATATTAAATATGTATTAAGTGGTCTGGAAAGATACAGCTCAAATTAATGAAGGGATATGTTGATTCAAAACCAGTATGGGCCGGGCGTTGTGGGTCACGCCTGTAATCCAAGCACTTTGGAGGCCAAGGCCGGTGGATCACCTGAGGTTGGGAGTTCAAGACCAGCCTGACCAACATGGTGAAACCTCGTCTTTAAAAAAAAAACAAAAACAAAACCAAAACTGGTATGAAACAAGGAATAATCAATGGCAACGTATTACCATCCACATTCCTTAACTTATTTTACAAAATTGTTCCCAATATGAGTTATTAAGCAGAGTGAAAGTTTAAAAGTTTTCAAGTTTAGGAACACATTTCTTTAAACTTTTAACCCTGGCCATCTCAATTATTTACTAGAATGGGTGTGTCAGGAAAACTTTCATTTTCTACCTCTGAATTTTATTTTTTTCATCCCCAACATTGCATCTTTAGAAAATTGCACATCCAGAAATAAAGTGCATTTCATCATGGAAAAAAAAGTGACATCTTTTTTTTTTTCTTTTTCGAGAAGGTGTCTAGCTCTGTCATCCAGGTTGGAGTTCAGTGGTGCAATCTTGGCTCACTACAACCCCTGCCTCCTGGGTTCAAGCAATTCTCCTGCCTCAGCCTCCTGAGTAGCTAGGATTACAGGTGTGTGCCACCATGCCTCACTAATTTTTGTATTTTTAGTAAAAAGAGCCTGTGTTGGCCAGGCTGGTCTTGAACTCCTGACCTCGTGATCTGCCTGCCTTGGCCTCCCAAAGTGCTGGGATTACAGGTGTGAGTCACCGTGCCCAGCCCCCAAAAATGACATAATCTTAAGGCATGTGCATTTTGAAGCTCTCAGTAGGAAAATCAGAGGACAAAATTCTCAAACTTCCCTTCTGACAGCCTTACATGTGGCTATGTCCCCATCCAAGGGAATTAGACTCTCCAACCTATAGTTTTTATGTTCTATCACCAAGAACCATGCCCACACACTTAAATTTTTTTAATACATATATGTATTTGCATATGTAAAATAAATAGAATTTTATACATGCGTGTTTATATGTAAATATATATGTATTTTATGTTAAAATGCACTCTCATTTTTTTTCACCCTTCACTTGTTATCAGATGTAATTCCCAGTTATGAAAACAGAGGCCCAGAGAGGCAGTGGATAACCTTGGTTTACTCAGATACCACCTTATGGGCTCATCTTCTGTTGGGGAGCCCCCAGTCAATAAGTATCCTCTCTGGGCCCAAGAGAAATCACTTCCATGAGCCAGAAGAATTGCCAAGCACATATAATGTTCAAAATACTCTTCAAAGCTGGGCATGGTGACTCATGCCTGTAATCCCAGCACTTTGGGAGGCCGAGGCGGGCAGATCATGAGGTCAAGAGATCCAGACCATCCTGACCAACATGGTGAAACCCTTTCCCTACTAAAAATCCAAAAAATAACCTGGGCGTGGTAGGGTGTGCCTGTAGTCTCAACTACTCGGGAGGCTGAATCGCTTGAACCCAATGAGTCGACAACGTGCCACTGCACTCCAGCCTGGTGACAGAGCAAGACTTCGTCTCAAAAATAAATAAAGAAAGAAAGAAAGAAAGAAAGAAAGAAAGAAAGAAAGAAAGAAAGAAAGAAAAAGAAAGAATACTCTTCAAAATAACTGAGAATAAAGACTTCACAAACTGAAGGCCAGACGCACTGGCTCACAGTCTATAACCTCAGCACTTAGTGAGGCCCCGGTGGGCGGATCACATGAGCTCAGGAGTTCGAGACCAGCCTGGCTAACATGGTGAATCCTCATCTGTACTAAAAATACAAAAAATTAGCTGGGCATGGTGCCGGTCGCCTGCAATCCCATCTACTCAGAAGGCTGAGGCAAGATAATCACTTGACCCAGGAGGCGGAGGTTGCTATGAGCTGAGATCCTGCCATTGTAACTCCAGCCTGGGAAACAGAGAAAGACTCTTTCTCAAAATAATAATAATAATAAAATAATGATATTATATTAGCAATTAACTCTAATAAATCCAGTACTTGGATTTATAATTTATCTCAAGAAGTGTGCATTAGAATAATAAAGAAAGAAAGGAAAATACATTTTAATGATATAAGCAGAAATGTTTGTTCTTTTAAAGCCTAGCCTCAGCCCTCCACCCGCACAGGCCAGGGTCTGGCCCCATAAATTGTCTGGAACTCAGCCCATGGAGCATCTCTGCCTCCTGGGTGAGTGGGGAACATAAATGAAAATTATGTTCCAGTGAAAGTCAATATAAAATTGTATACTCTGCACAGGCACAAAAATGCATCTCATTCCAGTTTCCGTCACCTACGCAGATAAGTCCAGCTTTTGCTTAAACAAAAATTCTAGGGCCGGGCGCGGTGGCTCACGCCTGTAATCCTAGCACTTTGGGAGGTCGAGGCGGGCGGATCACCTGAGGTCAGGAGTTCAAGATCAGCCTCGCCAACGTAGTGAAAACCCGTCTTTAAAAATAAAAAATAAATAAAAATAAAAATTCTAAGCGTCCAGAGCTCAGAAGTTCCTGGATCCAAGCTCCGCCCCACGCCGTCGCCTTCTCCCACTGCCGAGGTCCCAGCTCTCCTCCCGCCTCACCGCAGGACGCGCCTCCATCGCTCGCAGAAACGTTTTCACGCAAACCTTTTCCAACTTAAGCTCCCATTCTAATATAAGGCGCCCATGGGTCTCTAATTTTTTGCTTAGCCAAGCCCCAAAGGACACCAAAGAGATTCAGGGGAATCCAAAAGAGAAGAATCGGGTCCTGCTGGGCAACAAACATACCTAGAAACATCCCTGGCCGCACCGAGGGGAGGCCGGGCAGCCGGACCCCTAGGCCCCGCCCCCCGCCATTGACCCGCCCATCCTGCCATTGTCCCCGCCCATCCCCGCCATTTGTCTGCCCCTCCCCACAGTTGCCTGCGCTCTGCTCTTGCACTTGCCCTTTGTGTTGCCCTAGTGCGCTTGCGCACGCGCAGCTTCCGGCAGACCCGGAAGTGGGTGTCGCGGGCCGACGGGCACGCTCGGGTGAGTCTCAGTCTTTCGGGTTCAAGCCTGCGCTTCGCGGGCCCCAGGTTCCCACTTTCTGCTGTAAAGTTTTGGGGTCGCCCTGTAGGTTTAAACCCCGAAGCTGCTTGTCCCTCTGGCGGCGTGGCCTTAAGACGTTTCCAGTCCCGTCGCTCCGAGAAGTTCTCGAGGTCTCCGTCCATTTCGGATTTAAAATCGTTCTAAATGGGGTGTCTACGGCTCCGATTCGGTTTGGACACCGGCTGCCCAACGCGTCGTTTCTCTGCTTAGAACCCTTCTCTGACTCCCTCTTCCCTCCCTCAGGTAAAGCCCTCCCTCGGGGTGGCTGCACACCCTTCGCCCCCCTCCAGGGAGAGCAGAGGGAAAGCAGAAATGGAGGAGAAAGAGGGAGAAAGGAGGGAAATTAGCAATCAGAAAGAAGAGCAGGGACTGAAAAAAAGGATGTTACCAGGATGGGGCCAAACACGCTGTCAGAAAAGGAGTAGAGAGGAAGGGAAGCAAAATAAGCAGAAACGAACAGGGAAACGTAGAAATGGGAAAAAGGAAAGAAACAGAAGGTGGGAGAGAGACATTTACAGAGAGGGGGAAAAAATCACATAATGGTGGAGAAAGGGGGAGACCCAAATCCAGGTAAATGTGGAGTTGATTTAATATGGAACATTAAGTTGTGAAGTACTGATGTGTGGCTGTATAATTCATTTTAAAATTCTTTCATTGTTTATGCAGAAGATAATGAAAATTGCAAAACTAGGGTGTGAAGCTTCTGAGTTTTCTAATTATGACATCAGAACCCTTATTCAGCCAGAGGGTTAACTGACTTAGCTCAGTTATTTCCAGCTCACCCTCTTCCCTTTCTCTGATCTTGAAAGAGGAGAGTCAAGAAATGGGGAGAGACTGACACCGTATGCTGCTTTTGCAAACAGAGATTAACAATATTATTCCTTCCTTTTTTGTGTGTGGCTTGTGTCATTTTCTAAATTTGACGTATACTCAAACTTGTCTTAAATGTAATCCCAGAATTTACTGGATTTTTAAAACTTTTTCAGATTATTTTCTCTTAAATGTATTGTTCAGCTTATGAGGTTTAAATGCTTTCTTTTTCTTTTTTTCTTTTTTTTGAGACAGAGACTCACTCTTTTATTCAAGCTGGAGTGCAGTAGCTTGATCTTGGCTCACTGCAACCTCCGCCTCTTGGATTCAAGTGATTCTCCTGCCTCAGCCTCCTGAGTGGCTGGGATTACAGGCACGTGCCACCATGCCCAGCTAATATCTTGTATTTTTAGTAGAGATGGGATTTTCACCATGTTAGCCAGGCTGGTCTCGAACTCTTGACCTCAGGTGATCCACCTTGGCCTCCCAAAGTGCTGGGATTACAGGCGAGAGCCACCAGGCCTGGCCTAAATGCTTTCTACTTTTTATCATATATTAGAACTATTCTTTGATGTCTGGTACCTGATTTCAGGTTTCACTTTAAGGGTGTTGATAATCTTTTAACACTTAAAATCTGGTTTAACCAGTTAGTTTAATACAGTTGACCTTGAACAACAGAAATTATCAGATAGACTTCTGGTCAACTTTGGGCTATCAGTAAAGTTTTTGGGGAATCAAAAGTTGTACCTGGATTTTTGACTGGGTGATGTTTATCACCAGTATCACTGGCATTGCTCAAGTCTCAACTGTATTCAGTTTCTTTGTCCCCTTATGTAATCTAAAGCCTCCCACTAAGTAGATGTTCACCCAAGTCCGCTTTGTCTTTTCTCTGCAAGATGTTGAAGAAGGTGCTGGATTGATGGGGAATTTTGTTCCAGCAGAGCCCATCTGTTCATAATGAAGAGATTAGTCGGAACTAATCTCCACAGCTGACCCCTTCTCATGCTTTCCAAGAGTAATAGCTTTTTGTAATTCCATATTTTTAAATATTTTTCTGGAAAAGAGGAATTAAATCCTTGGGATTGATGAAACCCATGAAATAGGAGCTTCTACTCAGGAATATGAATGGTAATCTGGAAATAAGGACAAACCTTCCCTACTGCCCTATCCAGGCCACCTTTTCAGAATTCATTTACAACTGAGTTCTGCTCACTCAACTCAGACCTTTTCTGGGTAACATGGTGAAATGTCTCCTCTCTTTGAGGCTCAGTGTGCCCACCTGTGACATGGAGATGATGGGTATACCAGAAATTCTGATTCTGAGCCGATGGGATCCCTGAAATGATTTTCAGTATTGAGCATGTATCTGCATGTGGTGATATTTTGAGAGAGGGTGCCCAGTTACCGTCTTTAGTAGCTCTCAGACCTCCAAAAATGATGGAAACTACTAGGAAAGGGGCGGGGGCATAGGCTTAGAGACAAGAGAGCTGCTTCTCTCTCAGCGTTTTATTCTTTTTCCCTAACTCTGCATCAGAAGTAAGTCTTGTTTTATTAGGTCATCTCCTGGCATTAAATCCATTTATGCTTTTAACTGTGGGACAGTATTCCCTGTGGGACAAAAATCTGAACTACTTAGTATGGCTACAACGGGGATTTCTGGAGCTATGGTAGCTCTTCAGATGTTCCAGTTTGAGGCTTTTATATCCTGCATTGACCCAGTCATTGGATGCTGGCTCCCTAGGGAGAGGCCATGAACTTGGACACAGCAGTGTTTCTTGGCTCAGTGTGAAGTGGACAAAGAACAGTGCAACTGAAGCAGAATGTAGGTTTCACCAAGAAGGGAGAACTTTTCGAAGACATGGGTGGAATAACTCTTATTCTCTCTTCAGGAGTTTATTTTTTTCGTGAGTTCATTTTCCGTCTTGTTGCAGTTGGAAGCTAAGGACTATCTTTTTTCTATATTAAACCTCTTCCTGTGTGTGTGTGTGTGTGTGTGTGTGTGTGTGTGTGTGTGTGTGTGATCGAGGAGGGGGATATATTGATTTTAAGCATTAAACAACATATTTTTGACATACAGACTGATCTTACCTGAGAAAGAAACCCAGAGGAAGAGGAAAGAAAGAAGAGACAGGAATGGCTCTTTCTCAGGTAAAAATTATATTGTTGGTTGATTGTTCTGTCCTCTCCTTCCTGAAATGCCATATTTTGGACTTGCTAATTTTGTCAGACTCTGAAGTGTCCTGCCTAACATGTATATTCTCACCCAGGGCTTTCCCTCAGTTCCATCTCCACAGAGATTCCATCTCACTGTGACCCAGTAACATAGAACTTTGGAAAAGGCTCCACTTACATGATTGTTCTGGAAAGGGTTTTATACCCAGGCATGGATTGGATATGGGGAGCAGGCTCCATGGTGTCATTGAGGTTGGGTGGTAGTGACTGTTCAGAGACTTCATTTGGATACCCTTTCAGTTCTTTATAAATCAGGATTAAAAGAACTGCATAGGTGATGCATTAATGTGCACAAATACCTGGAAAGCTTTGGAAAAGAAGACTGATGGGGAAACTTTGGTTGAGTTTATAATACATTTGAAGCTAAACAATTGAATCAGTGTGTTTCTAGCTCTAAAATACGAATTTGGAATGGAATGGGAGGTTCAGAAATAGTGGGGGTGGTGAAGGTAGTCTTTTTTTATAATTGTTTTTTTTTTAATTTTTTAAATTAAATGTACTTTTTTTGTTTTTTTTTTTCAAAGATGGAGTTTCACCATGATGGCCAGGCTGGTCTTGAACTCCTGACCTCAGGTGATCCACCCACCTCGGCCTCCCAAAGTGCTAGGATTACAGGCGTGAGCCACCGCGCCCGGCTATAATTGGTTTTAAAATACGGAATCAACCTAATTGTCTAACAACAGGAGGTTCTTTAAATTATTCACAGTGCATCTATGTCATGAAGACTTTGCTGTTCATTTAGGAATTCTTATGCAGCAGATGTTGAGATAAAAATGTCTGTAATTTATTTTTTTTTTAAGTTCGGGGTTAGGTTTGTTATATAGCTAAACTTGTGTCGTGGGGGTTTGTTGTACAGATTATTTCATCATCCAGGTATTAAACCTAGTACCCATTAGTTATTTTGCCTGATCCTGTCCCTCTGCCCACCCTCCACCCTCTGGTAGGCCCCAGTGTGTGTTGTTTCCCTTCATGGGTTCATGTGTTCTTATCATTTAGCTCCCACTTGTAAGTGAGAACTTACAGTATTTAGTTTTCTGTTCCTGTGTTAGTTTGCTAAAGATATGGGCTCCAGCTCCATCCATGTTCCTGCAAAGGACATGATCTCATTTTTTTTAATGGCTACATAGTATTCTGTAATGTAATGTACCACATTTTCTTTATGCAGTCCACCATTGATGGGCATTTAGGTTGATTCTATGTCTCCGCTATTGTGAATAGTGCTGCAGTGAACATATGCATGTATGTGTATATTTATGCATGCGCGATGGGATTGCTGGGTCGAATGGGAGTTCTGTTTTTAGATCTTTGAGGAATTGCTACATGGTCTTCCACAAAAATTGAACTAATTTACACTTCCACCAACAGTGTATAAGTGTTCCTTTTTCTCCATAACCTCACCAGCATCTGTTTTGTTTTTTTTGACTTTTTAATAATAGCCAAAAGGGACTGGGTGCAGTGGCTCATGCCTGTAATCCCAACACTTTGGGAGACTGAGGTGGGCAGATCCTAAGGTCAGGAGTTCCAGACCTGCCTGACCAACTTGGTGAAACCTCATCTCTACTAAAAGTATGAAATTAGCTGGGTATGGTGGCACATGCCCGTAATCCCAGCTACTTGGGAGGCTGAGGCAGGACAATTGCTTGAACCTGAGAGGTGGAGGTTGCAGCGAGCCAAGATTGTGCCATTGTATTCCAGCCTGGGCAACAAGAGCAAAACTCTGTCTCAAAAAATAGCTAAAAGATGGCTATAATACAGCTAAGACTTATGAGCAGAACTTTCTGTCATCAGAGATGCAGGAGCCAAAGTCTTATTACACTACTTGTTGTTAAATATTATATTTCTTTTGTATTAAACATCACATGACGTATATTTTTTATTGATATAATGTCACACAGTGGTGCTTAGGGACTAAGAAGTGAAACCTTACGTTGTCCACCATGACTCAGTGTCTCCATCAGGAACTACTGATCATTCTTCTCAATGGAAGTCTTATAAAAATGCATTTATAGATCATAATTTACTTTTAGAAAATGTTTAGTGAATATTATGTTGTGATGTTTTGTTTTGCAAATTTATATATTTGTAAGCTGTATGTCTTCATTTTGTTTTTATGCTGGTGAACAGAGATAACTTGAGTTTTTACTTTCTCGTTGGAACATTCCCTCACTGAAGACACATCCGTTGTTTACAGTTTTTGTCTGTGATAAAGAATCTGCCTTGGCTGCCTCTGAGCAGGCCAACTGCACTACAGCTGTGTGAGCGTTCCTCCAGGTTGGGCAAATTGAAGCATGATTACTGGTTTAATGACGATGTTTCTGAGGAAGCTCAGACATTGCATTTACTAAAAAATACTTTAAATGAACTATCTTAATTATGCTCAGAGAGCTCAAGTAAATGGTGGACAAAGAATTAAAGGAAAGTAGGACAACAGTGTTTCAACGAATTATCAGTAAATACATGGAAATTATTAAAAAGAAGTGAAATAGAAGTTTTGGAGCTGAAAAGTATAACGTGAAAATTTTATAAAGTTTCAAGAGCAAATTGACAATACAGAATCAGCTCACTTAAACTTTAGGTAAATTGAAATTATCTAATCTGAGCAGAAGAAAGTGAAGAAAAATGAAATATAAGAAAGCTTTGGGACACCATGAAGCATGTGAATGTATGCCTAATAAGAATTTCTGAAGAAAAAGAGAATGCAAAAGCAGAAAGAATATATGAAGAAATAAGAACTGAAACCTCCCAAATATATAAGGAACATGAATCTCTATACCTAGGAAACTCAGTGAACTTTAATTGTGATAAACTTATAGAGATCCACAGCAAGACATATAATCAAACTGTGGAAGGAAAAGATAATCATGATAGTAGCAAAATAGAAATGTTTGTCATATACAGTGATCCTCAAAAAGATTAGCAGCAATTTCTCATCAGAAACTATGGAGGCCAGAAATTAGTGGATGACATATTCGAAGTTTGAAAGGAAAGAACTATCCAGCAGGAATTCAGTATCAGGCAAGTGATCCTTCAGAATTGACCGTGAAATTGAGATCCCCAGATAAACGAGCTGAGGGAGCTTGCATAAATGGACTTACCCTGCATAAAATGTTAAACAAAGTCTTTTAGGCTGAAATAAAAGGACACCAGCAGTACTTTAAACCCATAAGAGTAAATTAATAGAGGTAAAATACCTGCATAGATAAATATAAAAGCCAATATTAACTGGTTTTTTAAAACCTTTTTTCTGTATGATTTAGAAGACACATATAAAACAATAATTGTCATTGTGTTACAATCTGGCTATAAAATGCATAGAGAAGTAATTTTTGACCTTATGAAGAGAGCCAGCCGGAGCTGTATAGAAACAGAAGTTGTTATGCAATTGAAGGTAACTTAGCATCAATTGAAACTTAATTATTATCAGCTTCTGATGTAAATTTTAATCCCCAGGGCAACCATTAAGAAAATAACAAAAATATAAACAAGGGAACCAAAATGGTATACACAAACTCATACACGTACAAAGAAGGAAGAGAAGAATTACAAAACAAAAAAGATAAGACATATAAAAAATAAGTAGCAAAATGGTAAAAGTAATTCTGTTATCAGCAGTTACTTTAAGTAGATTAAATTCTCATTAAAAGGCACTTATTGGGAGAATAAATAATTTTAAAACTATGATTTCACTATATGATGTTTATAAAAGACTCCCTTTAGAGCCAAAGACACAAATAGGCTGAAAGTATAATAAAAGGACGTAAAAAGGCATTTCATTGCAAATATTAAGCCTGGCTGGATCACTATACAGATAGCAGACAAAATAGGCTTTTAAATCGATAATTGATAGCAGAGATGTTGAAGGACAGTATATATTGGGGTTAATCCATTAGAACATGTAACCATAAAAAATATGGATCAAATATCAAAGCCTCAAGTAATTTGGAGCAAAAATTACAAGGAGATAGACAGTTCTATAACATAATTCAATGCTCTCTTTTTAATAATGGATAGAACAACCAGGGAGAAGATTAGTAAGGAAATAAAGGGTTTGAACAACACTTTACACCAAGCTTGTGTAGCCCATGGACCACGGACTGCATGTGGCTCAGGATGCGTTTGAATGTGGCCCAATATAAATTTGTAAACTTTCTTAAAACATGAGTTTTTTTTGTGATTTTTTTTTTTTAAGCTCATCAGCTATCATTAGTGTTAGTGTATTTTATGTGTGGCCCAAATCTTTTGGCTTCCCTGGGCCCATTCTTCTTCCAGTGTGGCCCAGGGAAGCCAAAAGATTGGACACCGCTGCTATAAACTAACTACACCAAACAAGCACAGAAAACTGCACTCAGCATAAACAGAATGTGCTCTCCTCTCAAGTGCACATCGAATATTCTCCAGGTTAGACCACATGTCAGGCCACAGAACAAGGCCTAATACATTTTTAAAAGATAGAACTCATAAAACTGTGTTCTCACACCATAATCAAGTAAAATTAGAAATCAGTAATGGAAGGAAAATTGAAAAATTCAATTTTAAATGAATATTAACTACCTTATTGATGTATGATTAACATAAAAAAGCTATGTGATGTGTACAATTTAATGAGTTTGGAGATAAGTATGCACCTCTGACACCACCACTACAATCTATGTCATAAAAGTATCCATTGCCTCAGAAAGTTTCTTCTTGCCCTCTTTATTATTTAATATTTTTATAAGAACACAACATAAGAACTACTGTCTTAACAAATTTTTAAGTGTACAATACAGAATTAACTATAAGCACTGTGGTGTTCAGTAGATCTCTAGGACTTTTTCGTCTTTCATAACTGAAACTAATTACTACCTCACCATTTCCTCAACCTCAGCACCTAGCAACCACCATTCTATTCTCTGTTTCTATGAGTTTTACTGTTTTCAGTTCCTCATGTAAGTGAAATCATGTATTTGTTCTCTGTGTGGCCTATTTCACTTATACTCCAGTTTCATTTAGGTTGGCTGTTGCAAATAGCAGGATTTCCTTCTTTTTTAAGGCTGAATAATATTCATGGGTGGGTGGGTGTGCATGCCACATTTTCTTTATCCAGTCATTCCTTGATGGACATTTAGTCATGACTTGGCTGTTAAGAAGAAAACTGAAATAAACATGGGAGTACCTTTCTCTCTTCAAGATCCTGATTTTAATTCTTTTAGATATATACCCAGAAGTGGAATTACTAGATCATGGTCGTTTTATTTTTAATTTTGAGGAACCTCCATACTGTTTCCATAGTGGCTGCAATAATTCATTGTACAACAGTTCCTTTTTCTCCACATCCTAGACGTTGCTTGTCCTTTTTTTTTTTCTTTAATGGTTAATAGATGTGAGATTAAAATTATGTTGTTGATTTGCATTTTCCTGGTAATTAGTGATATTGAGCACCTTTTCATGTACCTAATGGCTATTTTTATATTTCCTTTGGAAAAAAAATGTCTGTTCAGCTCTCGACTATTTTTGGATTATTAGCTTTTTGGCTCTTGAGTTGTAGGAGTTCCTTATATTTTTCAGATATTAACCTCTTCTCAGATGTATAGTTTGCAAATATTCTCCCATTCTGTAGGTTGCCTTTTTGTTTTGTTGGTTGGTTCTTTTGGTGTATACAAGTGTTTTGGTTTGATGTAGTCCCACTAGTCTGTTTTTGCTTTTCTTGCCTGCACTTTTGGTGTGATATCCAGGAAATCATTGCCAAGATAATCTCAAGAACATTTTCCCCTATGTTTTCTTCTAGGAGTTTTACAATTTCAGGTAACACTAAAGACCCAGTTTACCTTGAGTCTTTAGTCAATTTTGAGTTTATTTTTATTTATGGCATAAAATAATCATCCAGTTTCATTCTTTGCATTTGGATGTACAGATTTCCCAGCACTGTTTACTGAAGAGAGTATCTTTTCTCCATTATGTATTCTTGACACACTTGTCAAAGATCAGTTGATTGTATATGTGTGAGTTTATTTCTGGGCTTTGTATTCTAGTCCTTTTGTTTTGTATGTCTGTTTTATGCCAGTACCATACTGTTTTGATTACCATAGCTTTGTAATATACTTTGAAATCAAGAAATGTGATACCGCCAGCTTTGATAATCTTGCTCAAAATTGCTTTGGCTCTTTGGGGTCTTTGTAGTTCTATATGAATTTTAGGATTGTTTCTTATATTTTTGTAAAAGGTGCTTCTGTGATTTTGATAGGGATTGCATTGAATCTATAGATTGCTTCGGATAATATAGACATTTTCATAATAGTAATTTTCTAAGTTCTTGAACATAGAATATCTTTCCATTTATTTGCTTTAATTTTCTTCATTAGTATTTTATAGTTTGCAGCATGCAAGTCATTTACCTATTTGGTTAAATTTATTTCATGTTAAAGTCACATGGGGAGTGACTGCTCCAAAACATTTCTTTTGGAGTTGATAAAAATGTTTTTGAACTAGACAGAGGTGGTGGCATATAGCTTTGTGAATGTACTAAATATCACTGAATTGTACTTTAAAATGGCTAATTTACTTATTTTATTTTAAAATGAAGTCTTGCTCTGTCACCTAGACTGGGGTGCAGTGGCATGATCACTGCTTACTGCAGTCTCCACCTCCCAGGCTCAAGTGATCCTCCCACCTCAGTCTCCTGAGTAGCTGGGACCACAGGCCCATGCCACTGTGCCCAGCTAATTTTTAAATTTTTTTTGTAGAGATGGAGACTCACTTCGTTACCTAGACTGGTCTCAAACTTCTGGGCTGAAGCAGTCCTCTCGCCTCAGCCTCCCAATGTGCTGAAATTACAAGTGAGAGCAACTGCACCCAGCCTAAAATGACTAATTTTCTGTTATGTGAATTTCATCTTGGTTTTAAAAAAAAATAAAATTAGGGATATGTAAGTTTCTTGCATTATCTCACATAAATCAGTCACAACACTGCTGCCAAGTGAATACACCTCTCTTCTGTCATTTTGTGTGAAAATAAGAAATTTCCCTGTGTCTACTTGGTGAAGTGCATTTTTATTTCAGAGACTGTTTACATTCAAGGATGTGACCATAGAATTCTCTCAAGAGGAGTGGGAGTGCCTGGACCTTGCCCAGAGGGCCTTGTACAGGGACGTGATGTTGGAGAACTACAGGAACCTGCTGTCTCTGGATGAGGATAACATCCCTCCAGAAAACGGTAACCACCCTTGTACATCTTTGCATTTTCCCTTGTGAGTCTCTTGGGAGCCCCTGATTCGCTTGTCTGAATCTGATCCCTGTTCTAAAAGGGGAGATTGAAACTGTTTTGATTGAGAGTGGAAAGGCTTCATAATATGGCATGTAGACTTCAGACTTCCTCTTTCTTCAGAAGTTCTGCACAGTCAGGTTTGATGAGTGGTGGTTCCTGAACATCAGTACTTACCAAACCTTATGGAAACTTTGTGAAGTATCTGGTAATATGGTTTTAGCCTTGTGCCTTTGATTCAGTAGTTTTTCAGTCTGCATATTTAAAGTAATCCTTTTTCCAGACCCATCTGTAATGTCCTCTCTTCATAGCTGAACAAAGGGCTGGGACTGTATCCAGGAAAAGCTCGGCATTCCATGTTCCTTTTTTCTTAACAAGTTGAAATCTTTCCTAAGCTGAATATTATGTTCATATTGGAGAAAAGGAAAGAGTCCTGGACTGTGAAGAGTGAAGTGAAAATGGGGAAAAAAAATCAGATAGTCAGAATGTGAGCACAAATAAGCAGTCAGATGGCCAAGAATAAGCTACTCCATTGACTATTGTTTGGAAAATTCTGCAAATGGGAAACGTCAGTGGGAAAACAGAAGTTTATTTCTTGTGAGCTGTCAAAGAAAAGTCTACACCCTCTCCCCTTGTCCTCAGCGCACTGCTATTCAAATGTGTGAAAGGTTGGACTCCCACTCTCCGTGATGCCCCAGCTCATGCAGACACAAAAGCAAAGGTGCCATCACGGCCTGCGATACTCTGTTTTAGTCTCTTGGTTGAGAAAGACTGAGATGATGGTTTTTAAGGACTCTCTTTTTGAACATTTAATTTCGTCTGATGTGTGGTTTTTAGTCTGTACAGATCAGAGCTGAGGCCTTTGTAGCCCTGGCTCCAGAACCGATTCCATTTTTATTCCCATTTCTTAACACCTGCAGGAACTCTTCAGGTAAATGGGGAAAACAGTGGCTCCCCCAGAATGTATCTGGGGTTCTCTGAAATTTTAAAGACTGTCAGTCTCTCTACTTGTTCAGGCCCCTTGGCCATTGCTTCAGTTCTGCTTTTGCCATGTGTGTCTAAAGGGGAACAGATAGACTTTTGAGATTGCTGCCCAGCAGTAATATAAGACTTGACAGATCCTCCTTTTGATCACCATTCCAAAACGGGAATATATGTCATTCTTCTCAGCTCTCAGCTTGCAGCCCATGGACAGAGCACACTGCCTCTTCTTAAGAATCCTACAAAAGCTGACCTTTCTTTTTACTTGTATTTGTCTCCCTTTTCTAGCTTTCTAACCTGTCCAGGAACTTAGAGAGACCTTGGTCTTCCTTATTTCATATTCTAAGATTTGCCTCTGAAAGTGTCTTTTGAAATACACATTCCTAGAGTCTGAAATTTCCTCTCTTTCTGCTGTGATAACAACCCACCAGTAGGTGATGGACAACTTTTGGCAGACTCTCACATGGAAGAGGTTTCCTTGGTAACAGAATATTCTTGAAAGAGCACATTGATTCATCTGTTAGAGTATCATCCTGCTACATACAGAAGTGCCTCTTGAAGCTACTTAGTAGAGTAGCCAGCATGTCCATCATGCGGAGAGAGAATCCGGAGAACCCGAGGGATAACTGCTTCTGTCCTTCTGGGTTTTGTGGAGTTTACAGTGTCTCCCAAGGGCAGTGTGACACTGCTGATTAGATATATAATGATCATCCCGTTGGAGTGGGCAGTACAAGGTGTAGGATTATCCTGGGGAGACTATTGTCCATTCACAACCTCATATCTGAAAATGTGTCGACCAAACTCTTGTTCATACCACATTGTTTATCCCATATGTGCAATTGTACATTTTTCTTCAGTGTGATTTTCAGGTTCTTGTTGAGGGAGCTTATAAAGTTGAATTATGGATACATTTTTAAAGTCCACTATAATTTATTTTGTTTAGGCCACTGACACTTTCATTTTGCCTATGTCATTGGTACAAATGAACTTGTATTTATTTAATCACCAGTCACATATTTGTATGATACTCTTAATGCTTTTGTTTTATAGCTACAATGTGTGGAGTCATGAGATGAATGAATATTGTTTTATATGTGTGTGTGTATATATATAGATATATAGCACACACACACACACACATATATTTAAGCTTCATATTCTCTCATGATGTTTTATATATTCCAGCAGAATATTTCTTCCTTGTGTCTGAATATTAGTTTCCCCAAAACATATATAACCTTCAAAACTTTGTTAAAGGATAGTATTAGTTATTTCTTTTACTTCTGTTTCCTGTAACTTTATATCAACTCTTAGCTTATACTTTTTAAAAATAGACTTTTTTTTTTTTTTTAGCAATTTTATGTTCACAGCAAACTTGAAGGAAGGTATGAGATTTCCCATATACTCTGTGCCCCCACGCATGCGCAGCTTCTTCCCCCATCATCACTATCCCCCCCAACAGTGGTTCATTTGTTACAATTGATAAACCTACGTTGATACATCATTATCACCCGAAGTTTATAGTCTACATTGGGGTTCACTCTATGTATATGCTTTGGGTTGGGGCAAATATATAATAGACATATATCCTGCATAATAGTATCATACAGAATCATTACACTGCCCTAAAAATCTTCTGAGCTCTGTCTTTTCACTTCACCCTCCCCCTAGCACCTGGCAACCACTGATCTCTTTACTGTCTCCATAGATTTGCCTTTTCCAGAATGTCATATAGTTGGAACTGTATAGTATATGGCCTTTTCAGATTGGCTCCTTTCACTTAGTAATATGCATTTAAATTTCTTCCATGTCTTTTTATAGCTTGACAGCTCATTTCTTTTTAGCACTGAATATCATCCCTGCACTGCACATACTGTGTCAAGAATGACTCCTACTTATACACAGGACAGCTTACTCAGAACAGCAACATGATCTGGTCACTGTCTAAACAACATGTGTAAGACAAGGGGACTCAAATGCTATCTGAGAGCAGTGGTGCTGTCACACTATAGGTGACACAGCTCAGGGTCCCATATCTGCCTTAAACGTTTCTTCCTATGCTCCTGGTATTTTCTGTGACTTGTAATCTGTACTCCCTGGGTGGGCAGTGCTGCCTAATGCTATGAACATGGCATCTTAGCCTGCACACAGGTTCAGATTCCGGCTCTTAAATTTGCTTTCTGTGTGAGTCAGGGATAGATAGGTAAACCGCTTCAGCCCTTTGTTTTGGTATGAAAATTTGTGGTAATTTACCTCAAGAGGATTTACATCAATCAATGCTGTTAGAGATCTTAGTACCTGGCATAGCATTTAATATGGTCTGAAAAGTTACCTTTATTAATCGATATGTCAAGTGTCTGTCATGTTTCTTATGAGATTGACCTTTGCCTGCATTATATCTTACATGTTTGGTTTTTTTGTAATTTTTCTCATATCAACATCTTCTATGACTCTACATAATAAAATTTCAAAGCACACAGCTTTCATTATACGTATTTTTTGCCCATAGAACCATAGAATGGGAAAAGTAGATGACACTTCCTAGTCAGGGAGTTTCTCTATATACTGCTGTCAAATAACTGCAGGCATGAAATTTCACACTCCCCTCCTCATTCTTAATCTATATAATAATGTGTATTTACCTGAACCTGATATTTCAAAATTTAGTGATTCTCAACATATTATTTTTCCTATTGTGTGTTCCTTCTGTAAGTTCTTTCTATAGTTCATGAGCAGTAGTTCTTTAGAATTTCCCAGACAATTATTATGTGTAATCTAACTTGCCTGCTAGATTTTCACAGGTTACTAAAGTATTTTATTTACTTTTGTTATGATTTACAGATGATGATTTTTCAGTATACCACCATGCACAAATTGTTAATTCTGGAAAATGCACATTCTGCATGGGTATAGATAGTTTTATAACAAGTATTCATATTTACAATTTGTAAGTACTCAAAATTTTATTAAATTTTTCCTAATTTTTCCTTGCAGTTTTTTTGCAATTATGAATTGCCATTTTAAAATATTTTTATTAGATGAGTTTGAGCTGTGCCTTACCTTTTATTTATATGTAATGATTATGTACTAAATAATACATTGCTATTTGTTAATCTTCAGATATGAGACTACCATATAGTAATGCCAATTTACATGTTCTTTGTGGTGGAAAAATATCTCCTTTCAGGGCTTATGTGGATTTACATACTGTGAGTGTTTTAGCTATAGGGTGTTTCAAACTGTGCTTAAAATAATTTGTTACGTGTTTTGTTGCTGTGTTACTTTATTGAGGACAACTAGTCTCTGTGTTCTTAAACATTTAAAGATAATGATTGAGAAGCTTTATAACTCTTTATTATCATTCTTAATTTTCTTGTAATATTATGTATTTAAATAAAATATTTATCTTCCAACTCTATTTGATGGAAAGCCTGTGGTTCTTTATATGTTTCAGATATTTCTGCAGGATTTGCAAGCAAGGGATTATCACAAAAGGAGAATAATAAAGAGGAATTTTACCATCTGATAATATTAGAAAGAAAGGAAAGCCATGGCATCAACAGTTTTGACCTCAAGGAAGCCTGGGAAAATATGCATAAATGTGACAGCCTGTGGGAATATGATGCAAAAAATTACAAAGGAGTGCCTTTGACCTGTAACAAAAATCTCACTCATAGAAAAGATCAACAGCATAATAAATCCTCAGTAAATTTCTCTTTAAAGCAGAGTGTTTCTGTAAGAGATAGTGCATATCAGTATTTACATGACAAGCCATTTATAAGGAATTTGTTAGAACTGAAAAATAACATAAGGTATGCTGGAAACAAATACATGAAGTGTTTTGAAAACAGAATTGGATTACGTTTACAGGCACAGCTGGCTGAACTATGGAGATTTCAAACTGGGAGGAAAATGCATGGATATAATCCAGTTGAGAAGTCTGTCAACAATAGTTCCTCAGTTTCACGACTTCCTCCTAATGTCAAAAACATTTGTAATAAATACAGGAAGATTTTGAAATACCCCTTACTACATACACAATATGGGAGAGCGCACATTAGAGAAAAATCATACAAATGTAACGACTGTGGAAAGGCTTTTAGCAAAAGTTGGAACCTCACTAATCATCAGAGAATTCATTCTGGACAGAGACCTTACAAATGTAATGAGTGTGGCAAAGCCTTTAACCAGTGTTCAAATCTCACTAGGCATCAGAGAGTCCATACAGGAGAGAAACCATATCAATGTAATACATGTGGCAAGGTCTGTAGTCAAAATTCAAATCTTGCAAGTCATCAGAGAATGCATACTGGAGAGAAACCTTACAAGTGTAATGAATGTGGTAAGGCATTTATCCAGCGTTCACACCTCTGGGGTCATGAAAGAATTCATACGGGAGAGAAACCTTACAAATGTAATGAATGTGACAAAGCCTTTGCTGAGCGTTCAAGCCTTACGCAGCATAAGAGAATCCATACTGGAGAAAAGCCTTACATATGTAATGAGTGTGGCAAAGCTTTTAAGCAGTGCTCACATCTCACTAGACATCAGAACGTACATCTTGGAGAGAAACCACATAAATGTAATGTGTGTGGCAAGGCTTTCATCCAAAGTTCAAGCCTTGTGGAACATCAGAGAATTCACAATGGAGAAAAACCTTACAAATGTAATAAATGTGATAAGGCTTTTAGCAAACGTTCACACCTTTGGGGTCATCAGAGAACTCATACTGGAGAGAAACCTTACAACTGTAATGAATGTGACAAAGCCTTTGCTGAGCATTCAAGCCTTACGCAACATAAGAGAATCCATACTGGAGAGAAGCCTTACATATTTAATGAGTGTGGCAAAGCTTTTAAGCAGTGCTCACATCTTACTAGACATCATAACACACATCCTCAAAAGAAACCACACAAATGTAATGAGTGTGGCAGAGTCTTTACTGAACATTCAAATCTTACACAGCATAAGAAAATCCATAATGGAGAGAAACCTTACAAGTGTGCTGAATGTGGCAAAGCTTTTACCCAATTCGCAAACCTTACTAGACATCAGAAAATACACATTGGAAAGGAACATTGTAAACATAATATATATGGTGATGCTTTATTCCAAAGTTCAAAGCTTGGGGATCATCAAAACGTTTATAATAGAGAAAAACGTATCAAAATATAAGGAGACAAAAATTAAGTAAGTATTCAAGCTGTACTTGGCTTTGGGGCTCCATTGTGAAAAGAAACCGTATAAAACTAAAATATGTGGTAAAGCCTTTAGCTATGGCTTATACCCCACTTGATATCAGAATATGCATCTTTGAGATAAACCACATAAAGATTACGTATGTGGCAAGGCTTACCAAAGTTCAAGCCTTGTGGAACATCACAGAATTCTTACTGTAGAGAAGCTTTACATACATAATGAATGTGAACAGCTTTATAAAAATATTTACACTAATACGGTTATGATAATACATTCAGGATGGAAACCAAATGTGGAAAGTCCTGTAAGCAATGTTCTGACTTCCGGATACACCATTCATATTGGAGAGAAACATTACAAATGAAGATGGCAAATTATTTTCAACAGATTTCTCAGTGGGAGTTCATGCTTATACGAAAGCATTTTGTCATACAAAAATTCATGCTAGAGGGAATTAAGTCTTTATTTCTTCTTGAAGATTAAATGACCGATGTTAAATTCAGAGATGATTTTAAAAAGTCACTTAAAACTCATGAGATGGTGTGTGTCAGAGGAGCAAAGACATCTGTGGAAAGATCTAACTCTTCAGTTTTAAAATGTTTTTAATTCAGTTATTTCATAGTTTTAAAGTATTATTGATGAATTATTACAACTTGAAGTTTGAAATCTGTTGATGTTAAATCTTCATGGCACACTTTTGATTTATCATGATTGTCTCAAGGAATGGATTGGTAAGATGGAAGGGACTACTTCCTTAGGTGTGGTTTATTCATATTATTGAAACCTGGAAAAAGCAAGAACACTAATTTTAATATACAGTATACTACAAATTTAAGATCATGGGGGTTTGTGACAGAATAGAGGTAACACTGTTGTCTAACATGCTTCATGTGGTCGCGACCCCTTAGATTTGTTGCTGTAACTGAGGACCTTTGTCAGTTATGGGAAAGATAGGTTACACTACAAGATGATAATGAAACAAGAGGAATGGGGTGAGACGTTAAGAGAAAGATTTCTATGGAAGTAAAATGGTAGGCTTCTAGAGACTGCATATGTGGTAGAAATAGAGGGGGAATGGTGCTCACCCTCTCTTGAAAGGTAGTAACTGTTGCATATCACAGATTATTGAAAATAGGTCTTATTTTTGGAAACTGAAGAGAGAATGGTTACCACAGAGGACAGTTCCATCAAAAGAAACAGAGTAGTGTGTGCTTATAAGGGATTCACATTTGGCCCCTGAGATTGCATTTGATATCATTTTATTTAGAATATATTATACTTCTCATGTCTTAATTAGTAATTTTTTTTTTTTGAAATGGAGTGTCACTCTGTCACCCAGGCTCTAGTGCAGTGGCACAATCTCAGCTCACTGCAACCTCCGCCTCCCAGGTTCAAGCCATTCTCCTGCCTCTACAGGCACACGCCGCCACACCCAGCTAATTTTTGTATTTTTAGTAGAGAAAGGGTTTCACCGTATAGGTCAGGCTGGTTTAAACTCCTAACCTCAGGCGATCCACCCACCTCAGCCTCCCAAAGTGCTGGGATTAAAGGCATGAGCCACTGCACCTAGCACAAATATTATATTTAGTAACCCTGAATGAATCATGTGCCTTCTGTCAACCCAAGCATATCCCACCTCATTGGAACTCTTAATATCAAACACTGCAATACACCATTAGACCCCCAAGGTTGAATGTCATCTATAACAATTTCTATCCATGTTATGTTCAAACAATATACAACTTGAGAAATATATGTTCATAATTTGCACTTGAAATATTTTCTCCACACTCTGCCCCAGAGGACTTCTATGGCTATAGTGAAAATGCCATGCCATAGTGGTACAATATCAGACCCCTGAAACCTGCCTTCTCATTCGTGAATATGCACTGTGTGATTATATTTGTACATGCCTTTTTCTACATGTCTTTATTTCTGCATGCCTTTGCAAGAATGGCTTGCACCTTCTTTTACATGAGATGAAAATACAAATGTAAGCATACAAAAATATTAGTAATTAAAATTTCTGAAATAATAACAACTTTTTTTGTACTTGGAGCACTCCTTGAAATAATTTGAAAAAATCAGTGTTCATGAGTTTCCCTTTTTTTTTTTTTTTTTTTGTGAGACAGAGTCTCACTCTGTTGCCCAGACTGGAGTGCAGTGGTGTGATCTTGGCTCACTGTAACTTCTACCTCCCGGGTTCAAGTGAATTCTCCTGCTTCAGCCTCCCAAGTAGCTGGGACTACAGGCACCCACCACCACGGGCCCAGCTAATTTTTGTATACGGCGTTTTACCATATTGGTCAGGCTAGTCTCGAATTCCTGACCTTGTGATCTGCCCACCTCGGCCTCCCAAAGTGCTGGGATTGCAGGTGTGAGCCACCACACCCAGCCATGAGTTTCCTCTTAATAATGAACATAGACAATGGGATTTTTTTTTTTTTAAAGAAACTAGAAACCTCGTATTTACTCCCAAAATAGTTTTTTACTGATTTGTACTTGTGGCCACTTCACTGGAACAGGAGAGAACCCTATGCAGAGTTTGGTTTAGATTTTAGGATTGCTGGTACTCTACATCAAAGTGTGCTAAGAATGTTTGTTAAAAAAGGCTTTCTGGAGAGAACAGGGTAGACTTCCCAAGCTGGTTCAGAAATGGCTAGAGAAGGCCGTGAAAGATTACTGACTTGGGGTGTTACGACATTTATCTGGTGGGGCTGCAGTGAGTACTCTTCTTTGGTTTGAATTTTCAGCTAGTCATCTGGGCATGGAGGCTGACACCTGTAATGTCAGCACTTTGAGAGGCTCAGGTGAGAGGATTGCTTGAGCCCAGGAGTCTGAGACTAGTATAGGCAACATGGCGAGACCCTGTCTCTACAAAAAAATTAAAGATCAGGTGGGTATGGTGGCACATTTCTGTAGTCCCAGCTCCTCAGGAAGGCTGAACCAGGAGAATTCATTGAGCTCAGGAGTTGGAGGTTACGGTGAGCTAGGATCATGCCACGGCACTCTTGCCTTGTTGACAGAGCAAGGCCCTGTCCAAAAAAAAAAAAAAAAAAAATCCATTTCTAGGCCAGGCACAGTGGCTCGAGCCTGTAATTCTAACACTTTGGAAGGCCAAGATTGGCAGATCACTTAAATCCAGGAATTCGAGACCGCCCGTGGCAAACTTTGTCTCTGTAAAAAATGCCTCCTACCCCGAATTAACATTTGTTAGTACCTCATAATTTTCCTTTTTTTTTTTTTTCTTTTTTTTTTCAGACAGAGTCTAACCCTGGTGCCCAGGCTGGAGTGCAGTGGCGCAGTCTCAGTTCATTGCAGCGTCCACCTCCCAGACTCAAGCGATTGTCCTGCTTCAGCCTCCCAAGTAGCTGGGACTACAGGCATGTGCCACCATGCCTCGCTAATTTATATATATATTTTAATAAAGACGAGGTTTCACCATGTTGGTCAGGCTGGTCTTGAACTCCAGACCTCAGGTGATCCGCCCACCTTGGCCTCCAAAGTGCGTGGATTACAGGCGTGAGCCACCATGCCCACCCATTTTTATATTTTTAATAGACATGGAGTTTCGGGTTATTTGCCAGACTGATCTCGAACTCCTGACCTCAAATGATCTCCCCGCCTAGGCCTCTCAACATGCTAGGATTACAGGTGTGAGCCACCACACCCAGCCTGGTACCTCATAACTTTTTGTTGCTGAATAATATTCTACGGTTTGTCTGTCTATTCATTGTTTGATGGAGATTTGAACTCTTTCTACTTTTAGAAATTAGGCTATTATGGAAAATGCTGCTATGAACAACTTTTTACAAGATGTTTTTGGAGATACATGTGTTCACTGGGGTACGTTTGTAAACATGGAATTGCTGTGTCATATGGTAATTATCGGTGATTATCTTTTTGTTGATCTGCCAGACTTTTAGAATACAGCTGCACCATTTCACATTTCCACCAGAAATGTACCAGTGTTCCATTTTCTGCACTTCCTATCAATTATCGATGTTTGTAGTTATTGGGTTAGTAGCAGTAGCATAGCCTTCTAGTCACTTACAAGCGATATTTCATTGTGGTTGGATTTGCTTGTCTTAATGATGAATGTTGAGCATCTGTTCATATGTTTATTAGCCACTTGTATCTTTAGGAGAAATGTCTACTCAAACATTTCTTTTAATATTTTCAAAATTAGACTATGTATTTTTGGTTGTAAGAATTCTTTTATATTCTGAATACTGTACCCTTAGGAGATACATAATCTGCAAATTTTCCACTTCTGTGTACTGTTTTTCTACTTTCTTGATCGCATTCTTGATTTTGGCAAAGTTGTCAAGGTTCTGTGGCTCATACCAGTAATCTCAGCACTTTGGGAGGCCCAGGAGAGAGGATCACTTGTGTCCAGGAGTTTGAGACCAGCCTGGACAACGTAGTGAGACCTCATCTCTACAAAAAATAAAAAATTAGCTGAGTGTCATGGCATGCACCTGTCATCCCAGCTACTTGGGAGGTTGAGGTGAAAGGATAGCTTGAGCCAGGGAGGTTGAGGCTGCAGTGAGCCAGGACTGATACTGTACTCAGCCTGGGTCACAGAGTGAGACTCAGGACCAATGCAGTAATGCAGATGGTGATGAATAAACTTTGAAAACATGGAATTAGCTTTATTCTGTATTAGTCTGTGTTTAGGAGAACATACACAGTTATTTCAAGAATAAGAATAGTTATGTAAGTTAAGAATTTGGGAGGTGCTTGAGCTGTGAAATGTGTGGAAGACTCCAGCTGGAACATCAGGTAGCCACTAGCAACTTCAGTGTGGAGCTGTGAGGTGGGTGAGAAACCGGAACTCACGGAGACATCTTAGAAGTTACTGCTTTGGGCTGTTTGATTGGGATTAGAGATGGTGAGGTCTGTGAGGTATGCATCTGAGATGAATGGCTTAGTGCTTCACTTCTGCCTTTCCTATTCTGTTCAGGTTTTCCTTTTGTTTAAACAGCATTTAAATTTTTTTTTATTTTTAATTTGTTATGTATTTATTTATTTTAAAGGCGGGCTAAGAAACTGGCTAATGTTTTTATTTTTGGTAGAGACAGGGTTTCACCATGTTGCCCAGGCTGGTCATGAACTCCTGACCTCAAGCAGTCCACCCACCTCAGCCTCCCAAAGTGCTGGGATTACAGGTGTGAGCTGCACCTGGCCCATTCAGGTTTTTCTCATTGGCAAAGTTTAACAAGAACTATACAGGAAAAGTCTTCTGGAAAACACAGTTCTGAGCAGCAGATTGCAGCGGTGGTAGGGTTAAGTGGACAAAGGACATTGCAGTATAGAAAAGTAGCTGAAGCCTATTGACCTGAAAACTGGAGATGGTTTTAAAAACTTTGAGAGCGAATGCAAATGGTGCCTAATGTATTTGTTCAGTTATTTTGGGTAGCTGCAGTATTATTCTTTCAGAAAATGGTGACAAGGTGCTGTGTTTGAATATATTCCCCAAAAGCTCATGTTGGAAATCGAATCCCCAAATCCATATGTTGATGGTATTTAGAGGTGGGGGCCTTTGGGAGGTAGTTAGGGATAGATGAAGTTATGGGGGTGGGTCTCTATGTTGGGATTGGTAGCCTTAGAAGAAGAGGAAAAGAGAGCTGAGCTGGCATGCTTCCTCTCCCTCACCATGTGATGACTTCTGATATGATGCAGCAAGAAGGCCTCAACACATGTGGTGCCTCAGCCTTGGACTTCCCAGCCTCCAGAACTGGAAGAAATAAATTGTATATAGGCACATACATGAATTATATACATACATGTAAGTTACATGCACACAAATCACCCAGGTCAGGTTTTCTGTTAGAGCAACAAAAAATGGACTAAGACACAGGATAGGTTGGGGTTTGGGGGACACACGGTGAATATCTAAAAAACGTTGGCAGTGGAAACAACACAGTGGTTTATGGCAATTGATGAGCATCACTGAGAAACTAATGTGGAAAGACAGATTGTATTGTCTTTGACTTGCTCTTCAGGCCTAGACCTCTAACAGTTTGTCAAGAAAGAGGGCATTGCTAAAGCTGTCTAGGCTTTACTTTTAAAAGTCCTCTAAGTGGCCAGGCGCGGCAGCTCACGCCTGTATTCCCAGCACTTTGGGAGGCCGAGGTGGGTGGATCACGAGGTCAAGAGCTCGAGACCGTCCTAGCCAACATGGTGAAACCCCGTCTCTACTAAAAATACAAAAATTGGCTGGGCATGGTGGCGCGTGCCTGGAATCCCAGCTACTCAGAAGGCTGAGACAGGAGAATACCTTGAAAATAGCTTGAACCCAGGAGGTGGAGGTTGCCGTGAACCGAGATTGTACCACTGCACTCCAGCCTGGGCAACAGAGCGAGACTCCATCTCAAAAACAAAAAGAGTCTTGTAAGAAATGGCATGCCTGGAGACACAAAACCTCTTTTTGTTAAATCCCAGAAGCTTAGGGTATAGAAAGACTATTTTCTGTCAGTTACACCAGTGGAATGTAGTTGACCCTGTGGGGCAACTAATGCTTACGTGGTAACTCAGAGATGGAGGTGCTTCCATATTATGCTTTCTCCATCTCAAAAATGGGCCTCTGATGATTTCAAAGGCAACAAGAAGGTCACACGTCGTTTTAAGTGGTTTGGCCTGCAAGTGTTACAGTACACTTACACCCTGTTTGGCAAAACTGGTCTCATGGTTTTAACTTGAGGCAAGGTGGCTGAGAAATTAGGGGAATGTTGTCTACGTATGCAAAGCTGTTAAAAGAATTAGGAAAGTCAGGGCTGGGCGCGGTGGCTCACGCCTGTAATCCTAGCACTTTGGGAGGCCAAGGCGGGCAGATCACGAGGTCAGGAATTCTAGACCAGCCTGACAGACATGGTGAAACCCCATCTCTACTAAAAATAAAATATTAGCCGGGCATGGTGGCATGCACCTGTAGTCCCAGCTACTCAGGAGGCTGAGGCAGGAGAATCGCTTGAACCCGGGAGGCAGAGGTTGCCATGAGCTGAGATTGCGCCACTGCGCTCCAGCCTGGGCAACAAGCAAGACTCTATGTTAAAAAAAAAAAAAAAAGAAAGAATGTCATAGTGGAGTGATTGCCATCATACTTTAAAAACAAGGTATGGAATATCATATATGGTATTCTCTTTGTGATTAAAAAAAAATCTGAAATTAATACCTACCAAGAAACCTATTGAAGAAAATGAAAAGTTTGCAAAGGCAAATTAGGAATTTTCATATGTGTGTAATACACTTTTGACTTTATAGACAAAAATGTTTTACAAGTGGAAAAACAAAAAGGAAACTAAACAAATTGAAGACTATAAGCAAGTTTGTATAAACTACAAACAAATATAGCCTTAAACATTTTAAACGTTCACCCTCAATTGAGTATATTGTATATACCCAAGGAAATCCTGTGAATGTCTTTAATGCTTCATTGGAAATATTTAACATAGGCTTCCTTTGAAAATTCCTGAGTTGTGATATAACAGTTAGATTACCTTCACGTTATAGTCAAATCCAAAAATATATTTGGAAGTGACTTAGAATATTTCCCAACTATAAGCCTTTTGCATATCTCTCACTTTAAGGTAAGATAGCATGATTTTTTTTTTTTTAATCTCAGATTGAATTCTTTCATTTTCCTACCTTGATAGTAGACTCAGAATATATTAAAACTTGGAGAAATATTTTTATGTAGGTATAAATAGACCTCAACTGAAGTAAATCTGTAAGTTTAAAAAAAAAAAGCTAAGGACAGTTTAATAATTTTTGTCTTTCATTTCAAACACCTAAAAGACAGGCCATTAGGTTACATACAATATTAGACTCTCAGGATAAAGAATAAAGTCAGTTGATATAATCTGTCTCTCTAAAATTATGGTGACCACATTGTCATTAATATAATTGGTAACAAGTATATTGTTTTGGGATTTTGTTGTTGTTATTTGAGAGAGGGTCTCCCTCTGTTCAGCCCAGGCTGCAGTGCAGTGGTGTGATCACAGCTTGCCATAGCCTCAACCTCCTGGGCTCAAATGATCCTCCCACATCAGCTTCCTGAGTACTCGGGACCACAGGTGTGTGCCACTATACCTGGCTTTTTAATTTTTTTGGTAGTGATGAGGTCTGACTATGTTGCTCAGGCCGATCTTGAACTCCTGTGCTCAGCCTCAAACGATCCTCCCACCTCAGCCTCCCAAAGTGCTGGGATTACAGGCATCAGCCGCTGTGCCTGGCTTTCTAACTTCTTGTTTCTTTCTCTTGCTCTGTTTTTGATGTGTGAATATGAAATTTGAAAATCCCTGTTCTTCATTAAAATTACAGTAGCCATTTAACAAATTAATATTCTTTGGAAAAAATATGGAAATGCTGCTTTCAGGTAAACAAGACAAAGCTTAGAAAATGTCACGCCTGTAATCCCAGCACTTTGGGAGGCTGAGGCAGGCGGATCACGAGGTCAGGAGTTTGAGACCAGTCTGGCCAACGTAGTGAAACCCTGTCTCTACTAAAAATAAGATAAAATAAAAAATTAGCCAAGTGTGGTGGTGAGCACCTGTAATCCCAGCTACTTGGGAGGCTGAGGCAGGAGAATCACTTGAACCTGGGAGGCAGACGTTGCAGTGAGCTGAGATTGCGCCACTGCACTGCAGCCTGGGTGACGAGCGATACTGTTGGCAAATATTCTACTCTGCCTTTAATGGATCAGTAGTACCTGTTGATCCATTATGGGTCAATAGTATGGGTCAGCAGTACCTATTGATCCATTATGGGTCATATGGGTTTGGCCATATCCCAAGTGAACATCATTTAAAGACATGGTGATGATGCAGGGCAGGTGAACCCCCAGATTGGGGCTTTGCCCAGGAAATAATTCAAAGGCGAGCTGGTGGTGGGCAGCAACTTCTACCGGAGCGGCGGCATACATCAGCACCAGAGGGACTGCTCCTCGCAGGGCAGGGCTACCCCATAAGGAGTGTGCCCAGAGTAGCAGCTCAGGGGCAGGTCTGCAGTCATATTTATGCCCACTTTTAATTACATGCAAACTAAGGGGCAGCTTATTCTGAAATTTTTTTTTTTCTTTTTTGAGATGGAGTCTGTCGCCAGGATGGAGTGCAGTGGCGTGATCTTGGCTCACTGTAACCTCCACATCCCGTGATCAAGTGATTCTCCTGCCTCAGCCTCCCTAGTAGCTGGGCTTACAGGTGCCTGCCACCATGCCCGGCTAAGTTTTGTATTTTTAGTAGAGATGGGGTTTCACCATGTTGGCCAGGATGGTCTTGATCTCTTGACCTCATGATCCACCCACCTCGACCTCCCAAAGTGCTAGGATTACAGGTGTGAGCCACCGCGCCTGGCAGTTATTCAGAAATTTGTGGAAAGGGAGTGTTCACTTCCAATCATTCATTGAGGGTGGTCACATAATGAAAGGTAATATAGTTGTAGATGAATTAAAAATAGTTATTCTAATAGAAGTAGAATATACAAAATGGAGGGGAAGAAAGTGATAATGTAAGAAGGAAACTCTCAAATGCAGATTTCAAAGTTAGTACAATTAGTGGAGATAATGAGCTACCATCTGTAATCTTGGATTTGGAAGATTAAGGTGAGAAAAAAAAGGTCATTGAAAGTATACTTTCAGCTTTCTGGAATTTGTAATGTGGCAGCAAATATCTTTGAATTCTCAGGGGTTTGCAAGAACAAACATTTTTTCCTCAGAACTATCATTATTCAGCTCTTAGTTCTACAATGTAATGCTGGGATTCAGGGTAAAATTCAGTCTCTATCAAGACATACCATATTAGTAGCAGAGGAAAGAGAGGGTTAGAAGAAGCAAATGAAGCCTCTTATAGATTCCATTTCAATTCAAACATGCAAGCTTCTGTCATCTGGCCTTGGGAGGGCGATCCATGAGTTGCTGCCCTGGAGCAGCCCAATCCTGTAGCTTTCTTGGCAGAACCAAGTATGCAAAGGGTTGCATACACACAGCAGGAAGTACAGCTGACTTGAGTTTGCCCTGCCTAAGGATGGATGCACATAGCTGAGGGGCACCAGCTGTCTGGGTAGAGCCTGTGCCATGAGCAAGTGGGACCCCAAGCTGGCCTCACCCTCAGTATGTGCAGTTTTTTGTTAACATAGTCGTGGGTCACTTAATGAGGACATATGCTGAGAAATTTGTTGATTTTGTCACTGTGCTAACATCATAGGGTGTACTTCCACAAACCTAAATGGGATAGCCTACTACACACCTAGGCTATACCATAGAGACTTTTTTGGGGTTTTGTTTTTGTTGTTTTGAGACAGTCTCACTGAGACATCCAGGCTGGAGTGCAATGGCCCGATCTTGGCTCACTGCAACCTCCGTTTCCCAGGTTCAAGCGATTCTCCTGCCTCAGCCTCCCGAGTAGCTGGGACTGCAGGCACACACCACTACACCTAATTTTTGTATTTTTTAGTAGAGACAGGGTTTCACCATATAGACTATTGAACCTAGGCTACAAATGGGTACAGCGTATTGTCATAGGCAGTTGTAACACAGTGGTATTTGTGTATCTAAACATATCCAAGCAGAAATGGTATAGTAAAAATACAGTATTATAATGGAACTGTCATTGTATGTGCAGTCTTTCATTGACCAAAACATCATTATGTGATACAAAACTATGTAAAGCTGTTGAAAACAAAAACACTGTCCAGATGACTTCAGCGGGACCTGATGTCACCTGGGAATCTGCATTTTACTCTGATCTCCAAGTCATTTGAGAACTCTGGTGAGTCAGCTGCCTTTTGGAGGAGTTTTAGTTATTTTCTTTGATCAAAGGAGAATTTTATATCATTCCTGCAATAAGCCAAAGAATAAAGAAAAAAAATTATGACATTGAGCTACTTGAGGGAAGGTGTATCAAAGGACATGCCCATGATAGACCATTTTTAAGGAGATGAAAGTGGCTTAAATGACTATAAATTAATTAGAGAAAATTGACAGGGATAGTCAACTAATAAGTTGACAGTTTATCCAACTTACTGACAGGTGGCTCATGCCTGTAATCCCAGCACTTTTGGGAGACTGAGGCAGGCGGATCACGAGGTCAGGATTTCGAGACCAGGCTGACCAACATGGTGAAACCCCATCTCGACTAAAAATACAAATATTAGCCAGGCATGGTGGCACACCTGTAATCCCAGCTACTCAGGAAGCTGAGGCAGGAGAATTGCTTCAACCCAGGAAGTGGAGGATGTCGTGAGCTGAGATCGTGCCACTGCACTTCAGTCTGGGTGACAGAGCGAGACTCCCATCTCAAAAAAATAAGTTAAAAATATTTAAACATGTCATCTCTACTCACACCAGATTGACTAAGGAACTCAACAAAGCCAAGCCTATCAAATCAGGCAAGGAATTTCAATCCTTGATTTGAAGTTTGCCTCAAGTCAAGGGCCATGCCTGATATCAAAGGGCAGTGATATGTAACTTCATAGGAGGGTGATAATTAATTGGGAATCATTTACAATATAGGACAATACAGCTTCTATCAGAAATAATTTGTCCCTCTTTTGTTCACACAAAATACACTTGCTCCCTCCTGAAAAAGAGCCCTACTCAATCATGACTTTAGTCACAAATGGGATCTCAGGAGAATTCTGATTCTTAGCCCCACAAGACATGGTAGAACAAATAGGTGAAACCTCAATAAACCTTCCCATTCAGAAAAGGAAGAGAAAGGATGTACCCAATAGTCTCTGGTGCAACCTTGGTCGGCAGAGGTAGTCGGGCCCTTATTCAGCAGGGGGCAGGAATGAAGGATGATCCCTTTCTTCACTCCCTATCCTGAGAACAGATATCCAGTCCTTTGTGTTTCATTGTTTTTTACTTCACCTGATATTATCTAATAGCGTATTAGAATCTATGTGATCTGTTATATTTTGTTGTTCTAATTCGGTTTCAAGGTCTTTCAGGAGAGTAGCCATAAATAAATACAGCCCTGCGCGAATGAGGCTCCAGGACTTGGTTGTGGATGCTTTGTGCATTGTGCCTTTTGTGAGACATTTCTTCATCCTGGCAGACAGCCTGATGCCTGTGTCCCACTTGTGAGCAGGTATCCCTCCCACAGGAAACTTGTTCAGGCTGGCAGATGCCCTTGTAGCTCTTGTCTGACCTGTGTCCAATTTATTCCTACCAACACAGTCACTCTCTATGACAGCTATGACCAGGAAAGAGCTGGGGTCAGGAGTGCTGGTCAGGTCGGGCGCGGTGGCTCACACCTGTAATCCCAGCACTTTGGGAGGCTAAGCGGGCAGATCACTTGAGGTCAGGAGTTCAAGACCAGCCTGGCCAACATGGTGAAACCCCATCTCTACTAAAAATACAAAAATTAGTCGGGCTCAATGGCAGACTTTTGTAATCCCAGCTGCTCAGGAAGCTGAGGCAGGGGAATCGCTTGAACCCAGGAGGCGGAGGTTGCAGTGAGCCAAGATTGCACCATTGCACTCCGGCCTGGGCAACAAGAGTAAAACTCCATCTCAAAAAGAAAAATAACTGGCCGTGTTAGTGGGGTGCCATGGTTAAGAGATTCATTGTATTAGTCCATCTTGGGTAATTTCTGGAGAAAATAGGTTTAATTGGCTCACAGTTCTGCAGGCTGTACAGGAAGCATGATGCTGGCATCTGCTCAGCTTCTGAGGAGGCCACAGGAAATGTACAATGATTTCGGAAGGCAAAGTGGGATCAGGCACTTCACATGACCAGAGCAGGAGGAAGAGGGAGAGGAGGAGGTGCCACAGACTTTTAAACAACCAGACCTCATGAGAACTCCCTCACGAACATAAGAACAGTACCAAGGGGGAATTTGCCCCCATGATCCAGTCACCTCCAATCAGACACCACCTCCAACAATGGGGAATACAATTTGACAGGAGATTCGGGAAGGGACACAGATCCAAACCCTATCACTCAGGCTGGGTGCGGTGGCTCATCCCTGTAATCCCAGGACTTTAAGAGGCCAAGGTGGGTGGATCACCTGAGGTCAGGAGTTCAAGACCAGCCTGACTAACATGGAGAAACCCTGTCTCTACCAAAAATACAAAATTTAGCCAGGCATGGTGGCAGGCACCTGTAATCACAGCTACTTGGGAGGCTGAGGCAGGAGAATCACTTGAACCCGGGAGGCTAAGGTTGCAGTGAGCTGAGATCGTGCCATTGCACTCCAGCCTGGGCAACAAGAGCGAAACTCTGTCTCAAAAAAAAAAAAATAGTAATACCAAATCGTATCACTCATCTTTGCAGCCAAATGTGAATCCTGATTCACCCACTTATAGGGATGTGGGTGAGTCCTTAAACCATGTTTGTCCTGCGTTTCCTTGTTTGTGAAATGTGAATCACATCAGTACTGAACCTGACAGTCTTAAGATTCAGTTTTTACGCATAAAGTACTAATAACAGTGACTCTCAAAGTGTGATATCAAGGAAAAAATAAATGCAAACTTGAAAAATCACTTATTAAAGAAAAATATATGTATTATTTTTGGATGAGAACAAATTAAAGGGGAGGATACGGATGTCAGTTGCCACAGTTAAAGCACAAACCTCATGTTTCCCTGCAAGATTCCTTCAACATAGAGAGCCTAATGGTGCACTATTACTATCTGTTATGAAATACCCAACTGAGGGGAGATGAAACTGTGGTGGCAGAAGAAACAGGATTCATTAAAAGTTATGATTAAATTTTAATTAAAGCATAAAACTTATGATACATTCCAAATAAAACAGAAGTAAAACATAATGCCAGTTGTTCAGCGTAAATGTGCACATGCTATTCTGGTTCTTTTGTTTGTTTTTGTTTGAGGCAGAGTCTCACTCTGTTGCCCAGGCTGCAGTGCAGTGGCACAATCTCGGCTCACTGCAACCTCCATCTCCCAGTTTCAAGTGACTCTCCTGCCTTAGCCTTCTGAGAAGTTGGGATTAGAGGCACCCGCCACCACATCCGCAATTTTTGTATTTTTTGTAGAGACGGGGTTTTGTCATGTTGGCCAGGCTGGTCTCGAACTCCTGGCATCAAGAGATGTCCTCCTTGGCCTCCCAAAGTGCTGGGAATACAGGTGTGAACCACCACGCCTAGCTCTGGTTCTTTTGCTTGAACTACCCTCTATGATAACCATTCTTTCTTCAATTTACAAGAGTAACTAATTTTTCATTAATCATTGAGATACAACAGCTATTGCTTTTTAAGGAGGATAATTACCACTTCCCCTACATTACTTCCACCACTTAACCAGGTCCTACTAATCTGTCACTTATAAAAAGCCCAGTGTCAAGGCTGGGCGCGGTGGCTCACGCCTGTAATCCCAGCACTTTGGGATACTGCGGCAGACAGATGAATCACGAGGTCAGGAGATCGAGCCAATCCTGGCTAACACAGTGAAACCCCGTCTCTACTAAAAATACAGGTGCCCGTGGTCGTGGCCGCCTGTAGTCCCAGCTACTTGGGAGGCTGAGGCAGGAGAATCGCGTGAACCCAGAAGGCAGAGGTTGTAGTGAGCCAAGATCATGCCACTGCACTCCAGCCTGGGCAACAAAGGGATACTCCCTATCTTTTTTTTTTTTTTTTTTTTTTTTTTGATAGGGGGTTTTGGTTTTGTTGCCCAGGCTAGAGTGTAGTGGTGTAATTTCAGCTCACCGCAACCTCCACCTCTCAGGTTCAAGCGATTCTCCTGCCTCAGCCTCCTGAGTAGCTGGGATTACAGGCATGCGCCACTGCACCTGGCTAATTTTTTTGTATTTTTAGTAGACATGGGGTTTCATCATGTTGGTCAGGCTGGTCTTGAACTTCTGACCTCGTGATCTGCCTGCCTCGGCCTCCCAAAGTGCTAGGATTACAGGTGTGAGTCACTGCACCTGGCCAAAATATGTTAAATTCATAACATGATGTATACCAAAGGAGCAAAGGACATGTGGTAAGGACACATCATCTTCAGTTTATAAAATATTCATTTATGTGAAGTTTCTTGGAAAGGCTACATTACTACTATTTGTTTCTATCTGAAGTTTGAAATCTGTCGATGCCAGGCTTTTCTCATAGGCCTTTCGTTATGGTCTTTGAGGAAAGAATCGATAAAATGAAAGGGCCTACTCCATTAGGCTTGGTTCATTCCTACCCATGCTCCCTGAAGAACAAGGATGCTGAATTTAAAAATTTAGTATTGTATGAATTAGCGTGAGGGATGAAGAATAATACAAAACTATAACAGGAGTATCACTTAAACCCGGGAGGCAGAGGTTGTGGTGAGCTGAGATGGCAACATTGCACTCCAGCCTGGGCAACAAGAGTGAAACTCCATCTCAAAACACACACACACATACACCACACACACACACACACACACACACACACACACACACACACACAACATATTTTGACCTGGAATTATTCTGCAGTTTGTAATATTACCAGTTAATTTTGAAGAGTTAGAGACTTAGTGATTCCTGGTATGAATTCTATGATGTGGAGACTGTTGTCAGAGTTGGTTTAAAAAACTACCACCTTCATGACATCACTGTTGCTTAAAGGTCTTTCCATGTTTAGTACATTTTTAATAGATTCTACATTAATTTTCTCATGACCGGAAAGACAAGGACATTTGATAAAAAGCCTTACCACTTTCGGCTGGGCGTGGTGCGTCACGCCTGTAATCCCAGCACTTTGGGAGGCTGAGGCAGGCGGATCACCTGAGGTCAGGAGTTCGAGACCAGCCTGGCCAACCTGGTGAAACCCCATCTCTACTTAAAATACAAAAACATTAGCCAGGCGTAATGATATATGCCTGTAATCCCAGCTACTCGTGAGGCTGAGGCCGGAGAATCATTTGAACCTGGGAGGCGAAGGTTGCAGTAAGCCAAGATGACACCATTGCACTCCAGCCTGGGCGACAAGAGCGAAACTCTGTCCCAAAAACAAACAAACCAATAGTTTTACCATTTTCATTGCATTTGTGAGGTTGGCTTTCCAGTCTAAATCCTGTGATGTGCCAGTTTTGACCACTGGGTGAAAGCCTTAGCATACATATTACTTTTGTGTGATTTATCTAAAAGATGTATACTTCAGTTTTTGTTTGTTTCTGAGATGGAGTCTTGCTCTGTCACCCAGTCTGGAGTGTAGTGATGCGATCTTGGCTCACTGCAACCTCCGCCTGCTGGGTTCAAGCAATTCCTGTGCCTCAGCCTTCTGAGTAGCTGGGATTACAGGCACCTGCCACCATGCCCAGCTAATATTTTTTTTTTTTTTTTGAGATGGAGTCTTGCTCTGTCACCCAGGCTGGAGTGCAGTGGTGGATCTCGGCTCACTGCAACCTCTGCCTCCTGAGTTTGAGAAATTCTCTGCCTCAGTGTCCCGAGTAGCTAGGAATCACAGGTGCCCACCAGCACACCTGGCTAATTTTTGTATTTTTAGTAGAGACAGGGTTTCACCATCTTGGCCAGGCTGGTCTGGAATTCCTAACCTCTTGTGATCACCCACCTGCGCCCCCCGAAGTGGTTGGATTACAGGCGTGAACCACCATGTCCAGCCTAATTTTTGTATTTTTAGTAGAGACAGGATTTTGCCATGTTGGCCAGGGTGGTTTCAAACTCCTGACCTCAGGTGATCCGCCTACTTCAGCCTCCCAAAGTTCTGGGATTATAGGCGTGAGCACCACACCCGGCAAAAGATGTATACGCTAATATCCAGTGCGCTGTGAAGCCTGAATAGAGCCTCTGCCATATACCTGATACTTACATGGTTTCTTTTCAATATGGACTCTCTGATGTCATGTAATACTTTAACTCGTGGTAAAGGTTTTCCCATGCTCATTGCATTTGTAAGGTTTCTCCCCAGTATGAATTATTTTGTTCTCCAACTTTTGGTCCTCAGTTAAAATCCTTGTCACACACATTACATTTGTGTGCCTCTTCCCCAAGATATATTAGATACATATCTAATGAGTAGTGAGCACTGCTTTAAAACACTGCTATATTCATTACATTTGTAAGTATGAATTATTTGGTGAGTCTTGAGTTTAGGGCCATGCTTAAAAGGCCTTGCTACATTCAGTACCTTTGGAAGGTTCTCTCCAGTATGAACTATCTGATGATTATTGAGGTGTGAGCCCTGAGTAAAGGCTTTGCCATACTCAAGACATTTGTGGGGTTTCTCTCCAGTATGAATTCTTTGGTGAATCCTGAGGTCCGATCACTGTCTAAAGGCCTTGCCACCCTCAATACGTTTGTATGGTTTCTCTCCCGTGTAAATTTTCTCATGAAGCCTAAGACGTGAACACCTGCTGAAAGCCTTACCCCATTGATCACATTTGTAAGGTCTCCAGGATGGATTCTCTGATGATTTACAAGGTGTGAATTTTGACTGAAGACCTTGCCACACACATCACATTTGTAAGGCTTTTCGCCAATATGAATCCTATGATGACTTTCCAGATGTGATTTTTGCTGAAGACTTTGCCACATACGTCATATCATATTCATGTGGTTTCTCTCCAGTATGGATGATCTTATGTGTAGTGAGGTGAGAGGCCTTGGTAAAGGTTTTTCCACACTCGTCACACTTGTAAGGTTTCTCTCCAACATGGATTCTTTGGTGAGTCCTGATGTCCATCCATTGTCTAAAAGCCATGCCGCATTCGGTACATTTGTATGGCTTCTCTCCAGTATGAATACTCTCATAATGTCTTAGGTGGGACCGCTTCATATAAGCCTTTCCGCCCTCATTACATTTCTAAGGTTCCTCTCCAGTATGAATCACCCGATGGTTAGTCAGGCTTGAACACACAATAAAGGTTTTGCCATACTCATTACACTTGTAAGGTTTCTCTCCAATGAGTTCTCTGATGGTCCACCAGACTTGAATTTTAAAGAAATGCCTACCACATTCATTACATTTGTGTGGTTTCTCTCCAGAATGAATTCTGTGATGTTGTACAAGTTTTTGAACTCTGAAAAAAAGCCTTGCCACCCTCATTACATTTGTAAGGGCTCTCCAGTATGAATGACCTGAAGTTTAGTTAGGCTTGAGTGCACTCTAAAGGCTCTGCCATCACACTTGTAATGTTTCTCTCCATTGTGAATTATCTGATGATTTTAAAGGTACGAATGTTGACTTAAGACCTTGCCACACTCTAAATTTGTAAGTTTTCTCTCCAGTATGAATTCTGTGATGACTTGCTACTTTTGATTTTTGAATGAAACCTTTGCCACATACATCACATTTATATGGTTTCTGACCAGTATGGATTCTTTGATGTCTAGTAAGGTTGGACCCCTGATTAAAGGCCTTGCCACACTCATTACATTTGTAAGGTTTTTCACCAGTATGAATTCTATGATGACTTGCTAGATTTGAAATTTGACTGAAAGCTTTGCCACATATATCACATTTATATGGTTTCTGTCCAGTGTGGATTCTCTGATGTGTATCAAGGTGGGACCTCTGATGAAAGGCCTTGCCACAATCATTACATTTGTAAGGTTTTTCCCTACTCTGTGCTTTCTGTTCCTGCATGAGTAATGAAGGATGCATAAAATCATTCCTACATATATTAGAAATGCTGGTGTTGACATGAGGAAGATTTGTTTGAAGCAGTGAAACTGAGGAGCCATGGATGACGGACTTTTCAATTTCATTACATTCATACATTTTCCTTTCAGTTTGAAATCCCTGCGGTTCAGCCAGATGCGACTGAAAGCTCAGTTCACGCTGATTTTCCACTGGCTCATTTCCTGCTTTCCTTCCATCACGTTGATCTCTTCTTCCGGTGATGTTTTTCATTTTAATTGCAGATGTTTCTTTGTAATTTCTTTCATCACTGTGACACTGACAGTCAAAGTCATGAACATTTTGCTGCATTTCCCTGAAGTAAAAATCTTTGATGTCATGGATTCTATGTCTTTCCAGCATCACTGCTTGGAAGGCTTCTCCTGTGCTATTGTTCTCTTTTGGTGGCAACTCCTTGATCATATGTGTAGGAGAGACATCTACAAGATATTTGAAAAACAGGTTTTCTGTTAACTACAGTTGGCAAATCAGTAGTTCATACTGAAAAAGATATTATACCAAAAATAGTATTTATACTGAACAATTATAAAATTTTCAACCATGATCTTCAAATTTGTAGGAATAGAATTTTTAATAAAGAAAAAGTGATTACAGCCGGGCACGGTGGTGCATGCCTGTAATCCCAGCACTTTGGGAGGCCAAGGCAGGCGGATTACAAGGTCAGGAGACCGAGACCAGCCTGGTCAATGTGGTGAAATCCTGTCTCTACTAAAAATACAAAACTTAGCTGGGCATGGTGGCATGTGCCTGTAGTCCCAGCTACTTGGAAGGCTGAGGCAAGAGAATCACTTGAACCCAGGAGGCGGAGGTTACAGTGAGCCAAGATCATGCCACTGCACTCTAGCGTGGTTGACAAGAGTGAGACTCCATCTCAAAAAAAAAGAAAATAAGTAAATGACCTACAGTGAGTAATGGTTTACACTGAAGGGAGCTGTTAGTGGATGCAAAGTACAGAAACATTTCCTGGCAGTGCACAGAGACCCATGGACTAGGTTTTCAGCACAGCAGCACATAACGGGCAGAGAATAACAGGACAGCACCAAGAAGTGGATTGACAGAAACCAAGTGAACATTACAGAAAATTCAGAGGGAAAGAAAGATGGGAACAAAATAGTCATCATGTGTTAACTGAAGAATGCAACTTGCAGAACTTCAGAAATTTGTAGAAAATACAGGTGATATATGTAACAGTGGAGAAGTCCTTGAAGTATAAGAAATGAGCCAGGCTTCCTATAAAATACTGTGAGATATTTAAATATTAATTTAGTACACCAAGATGGATATGATAAACCTAGATAAGAAGCATAATGTTTACAAAATAACAGCTGGAGGATATAAAAATCCAGTGAGATTTAACCCAAACCCACCAAGTTAGATTAGACAATTAAAAATATACTATAATCTCACCACTGCACTCAAGCCTGGTGAGAGAGTGAGACTCTGTCTCAAATATATATATATATATATATATATATATATACACACACACACACACACACACACACACACACACACACACACAATAGAAAAAGCAATGTTATCTTCTATAACAAATTGCATCAAGCCAGTTTAATGGTTTTCTGAAATTAAGACATTGAATTAATTTTAAAAAGTATATACTCAACAAATAAAAAATTTTAAAGGAAAAAGAAAAAGAAGTGTATTCTTAAGATAGGGAAAATCCGCCAATTTAGAAGCTGTAACAAATTTTAGTGGCACTTTTATAATAGGCATTAAGTCAGGTGAAACAAAAAAAACATTTTAGACAATATTTTCAATATATTCTTGAGTTTATGTAGGTTTTAGGGAAACTGCTGCTGACTCATTCCCTCAAACTAAAGAAGGAAAGTTTGTAAGATATATTTAAAAATGCATTTCCCAATACAAAGCTCTATGCTTTTTTATTGTAAACATAAAACAACCCCTAAAGTCATAAAAAATATGGACTGCTTATTAAAAACAAGTTCATTTACAATATACAGAAACGTACTAAATGAAAGTAGCACTGGCTTAAACAGGACAAGTTCCAGTAGACATAAAGAAAGTAGACGCTGGCCAGATGCAGTGGCTCACGCCTGTAATCCCAACACTTTGGGAGGCTGAGGTGGGCAGATTACCTGATGTCAGGAGTTCAAGACCAGCCTGACTAACATGGAGAACCCCCATCTCTACCAAAAACACAAAATTAGCCGGGTGAGGTGGCACATGCCTATAATCCCAGCTACTCAGGGGACTGAGGCGGGAGAACCACTTGAACCCAGGAGGCAGAGGTTGCGGTGAGCTGAGATCGCACCATTGCACTCCAGCCTGGGCAAAAAGAGTGAAACTCTGTCAACAACAAAAACAACAACAAAAGAAAAGAAGGTAGGCATCATTCAAGTTCATCAGCTCCCTTGAGATGCTTCACAATTGCATTTTTGAAGAAGAATGAATGGCACACAACACAGGATGGACAATGTGTCATGAACAAGAGTTTGGTCAACAGCCTCATGGAATGAGGTTGTGAACTTGGACAACATTCTCCCTAGGATACTTTCCTACCGCATTTATTGCTGGCTCAAAATAGATGACCATTGGTATATTTGGTCAACACTGTCAAAATATCCTTGAGAACCATGTTTTGGAAAGTCCGCAATAACCAGTGGCAAACACTTATCAGTTGGCTCTTGTGACACTTCCAATTTCAGTGTCATGGGTCCTCCTGACAACTTGACTCGGTGCCTTCATGGGGCACTTTTGCATGTAGCAGGATAATAGAGTGACGTATTAATTAAAGTGTTGTCTTTCAAGAATTTTTTGTCATCAAGTAAACCTACCCCATGGAAGAGTCCACCAGAAGTTCTCCATCACATAAAGGTTGGTTGCCACAGCAAAAAAAAACTAGATTAAACTTCAGACTCCGGGGATGTGCATTTCAAAACCAAGTTTGAAAGACAAAATCACAGAAATGTATGAGAACACAAAATCAGGAAGAGCCCATGTTTTTCTACATTCACACAGTAGTAAGAGCCATGGAAGAGAGACATAAATACAACATATAGGGGTCAGATTCTCTGGGATTTAAATACATGACTGTGCTCTGCCCACAGACATTAAGCTGAGAGCCTGAAACACTGAGATACGCTCCCTGTGTAGAACTGAGAATCAGAGAGGCCGGGTACAGCCTCAAGTGGGTCCCTGACCCCATGTTCTCACGCCTGTAATTCCAGCACTTTGGGAGACCAAGGCTGGTGGATCACTTGAGGGCAGGAGTTCTAGACCAGCCTGGCCAACGGTGAAACCCCATCTCCATTAAAAATACAAAAATTGGGGATTTGCTGGCAAGATGGCCAAATAGGAACAGCTCCAGTCTGCAGCTCCCAGCAAGATCAACGCAGAAGGTGGGTGATTTCTGCATTTCCAACTGAAGTACTCAGTTCATCTCATTGAGACTGGTTGGACAGTGGGCGCAGCCCACGGAGTGTGAGCCAAAGCAGGGTGAGGTGTCACCTCACCTGGGTAGCACAAGGGGTCGGAGGATTTCCCTCCCCTAGCCAAGGGAAGCCATAAGGGACTGTGCTGTGAGGAAGGGTGCACTCTGGCTCAGATACTGTGCTTTTCCCATAGTCTTCATAACCAGCAGACTAGGAGATTCCCTCCAATGCCTATGCCACCAGGGCCCTCGGTTTCAAGCACAAAACTGGGCAGCTGTTTGGGCAGACACCTAACTAGCCACAGGATTTTATTTTTCATACCCCGGTGGCACCTGGAATGCCAGTGAGACAGAACCGTTCCGTCTGCTCTGGAAAGGAGGCTGAAGCCAGGGAGCCCAGTGGTCTGGCTCAGTGGGTCGCACCCCCATGGAGACCAGTAAGCTAAAATCCACTGGCTTGAAATTCTCGCTGCAAGCACAGCAGTCTGAGGTTGACCTGGGATGCTTGAGCTTGGTGGGGGAAGGGCATCTGCAATTGCTGAGGCTTCAGTAAGTGGTTTTACCCTCACGGGATAAACAAAGCCGCTGGGAAGTGTGAACTGGGCAGAGCCCACCACAGCTCAGCAAGGCCACTGCAGCCAGACTGCCTCTTTAGATTCCTTTTCCCTGGGCAAGGCATCTCTGAAAAAAAGGCAGCAGCCCCAGTCAGGGGCTTATAGATAAAACCCCCATCTCCCTGGGACAGAGCACCTGAGGGAAGGGGCAGCTGTGGGCACAGCGTCCGCAGATTTAAACATCCCTGCCTAAGAGCTCTGAAGAGAGCAGCAGATCTCACAGCACAGCATGCAAGCTCTGATGAGGGACAGACTGCCTCCTCGACCCCCGTGTATCCTGACTGGGAGACACTTTCCAACAGGGGTCAACAGACACCTCATACAGGAAAGCTCTGGCTGGCATCTGTTGGGTGCCCCTCTGGGATGAAGCTTCCAGAAGAAAGAACAGGCAGCAGTCTTTGCTGTTCTGTAGCCTCTGCTGGTGATACCCAGGAAAACAGGGTCTGGAGTGGACCTCTAGCAAACTCCAGCAGACTTTTAGCAGAGGGGCCTGACTGTTAGAAGGAAAACTAACAAACAGGAATAGTATCAACATCAACAAAAAGGACGTCCACTCAGAGACCCTGTCCGAAGGTCACCAACATCAAAGACCAAAGGAAGATAAATCCACGAAGATGGGAAGAAACCAGTGCAAAAAGGCTGAAAATTCCAAAAACCAGAATGCCTCTTCTCCTCCAAAGGATCACAACTCCTCCCCAGCAAGGGAACAAAACTGGACGGAGAGTGAGTTTGATGAATTGACAGAAGCAGGCTTCAGAAAGTGGGTAATAACAAACTCCTCCTAGCTAAAGGAGCATATTCTAACCCAATGCAAGGAAGCTAAGAACCTTGAAAAAAGGTTAGACGAATTGCTAACCTGATAACCGGTTTAGAGAATAACATAAATGACCTGATGGAGCTGAAAAACACAGCACAAGAACATCGTGAAGCATACACAAGTATCAGTAGTCGATTTGCTCAAGCAGAAGAAAGGATGTCAGAGATTGAAGATCAACTTAATGAAATAAAGTGAGACGACAAGATTAGAGAAAAAAGTGAAAAGAAACAAACAAAGCCTCTGAGAAATATGGGACCACGTGAAAAGACCAAATCTCCGTTTGATTGGTGTACCTGAAAGTGATGGGGAGAATGGACGCAAGTTGGAAAACACTCTTCAGGATGCTATCCAGAAGAACTTCCCCAACCTAGCAACACAAGCCAACATTCGAATTCAGGAAATACAGAGAACACCACAAAGATATTCCTCGAGAAAAACAACTCTAAGACACATAATCATCAGATTCACCAAGGCTGAAATGAAAGAAAAAATGTTAGGGGCAACCAGAGAGAAAGATGGGATTACCCACAAAGGGAAGCCCATCGGACTAACAGGGAACCTCTCAGCAGAAACCCTACAAGCCAGAAGAGAGTGGGGCCCAATATTCAACACGCTTAAAGAAAAGAATTTTCAACCCAGAATTTCATATCTAGCCAAACTAAGCTTTACAAGCAAAGGAGAAATGAAATCTTTTACAGACAAGCAAATTCTGAGAGATTTTGTCACCACCAGGCTTGCCTTACAAGAGCTCCTGCAGGAAGCACTAAACATGGAAACAAAGCAACCAGTACCAGCCACTGCAAAAGCATACCAAACTGTAAAGACCATCGACATTATGAAGAAACTGCATCAACTAATGGGAAAAATAAGCAGCTAGCATCATAATGACAGGTCAAATTCACACATAATAATATTAACCTTAAATGTAAATGGGCTAAATGCCCCAATCAAAAGACACAGACTGGCAAATTGGATAAACAGTGAAGACCCATCAGTGTGCTGTATTCAGAAGACCCATCTCACGTGCAAAAGACACACACAGGCTCAAAATAAGGGATGGAGGAATATCTACCAAGCAAATGGAGAGCAAAAAAAACAAGCAGGGGTTGCAATCCTAGTCTCTAATAAAACAGACTTTAAACCAACAAAGATCAAAAGAGACAAAGAGGGCATTACGTAATGGTAAAGGGATTAATGCAACAAGAAGAGCTAACTATCCTAAATATATATGCACACAATACAGGAGCACCTGGATTCATAAAGCAAGTTCTTAGAGACCTACAAAGAGACTTAGACTTCCACACTATAGTAGTGGGAGACTTTAACACCCCACTGTCACTATTAGATCAATGAGAGAGAAAATTGACAAGGATATCCAGGACTTGAACTTAGCTCTGGACCAAATGGACCTAATAGACACCTACAGAACTCTCCACCCCAGATCCACAGAATATACATTCTTCTCAGCACCACATTGCACTTACTCTAAAACTGACCACATAATTGGAAGTAAAACACTCCTCAGCAAATACAAAAGAATGGAAATCATAACAGTCTCTCAGACCACAGTGCAATCAAATTAGAACTCAGGATTAAGAAACTCACTCAAAACCGCACAACTACATGGAAACTGAACAAACTGCTCCTGAATGACTACTGGGTAAATAACAAAATTAAGCCAGAAATAAAGATGTCCTTTGAAACCAATGAGAACAAAGACACAACATACTAGAATCTCTGGGACACATTTAAAGCAGTGTGTAGAGGGAAATTTATAGCACTAAATGCCCACAAGTGAAAGCAGAAAAGATCTAAAATTAACACTCTAACATCACAACTAAAAGAACTAGAGAAGGAAGAGCAAACAAATTCAAAAGCTAGCTGAAGACAAGAAATAACTAAGATCAGAGCAGAACTGATGGAGATAGAGACACAAAAAACCCTTAAAAAAAATCAACGAATCCAGGAGCTGATTTTTTGAAAAGATCAACAAAATAGACCACTAGCTAGACTAATAAAGAAGAAAAGAGAGAAGAATCAAACAGACACAATAAAAAAATGATAAAGGGAATATCACCACTGATCCAACATAAATACAAACTACCACCCAGAGAATACTATAAACACCTCTATGCAAATAGAAAATCTAGAAGAAATGGATAAATTCCTGGACACATACACCCTCCCAAGACTAAACCAGGAAGAAACTGAATCCCTGAATAGACCGATAACAAGTTCTGCCATTGAGACAGTAATTAATAGCCTACCAACCAAAAAAAGTCCAGGACCAGATGGATTCACAGCCAGATTCTACCAGAGATACAAAGAGGAGCTGCTCTAACTCATTTTATGAGGTCAGCATCATCCTGATACCAAAACCTGGCAGAGACACAACAAAAAAGAAAACTTCAGGCCAATATCCCTGATGAACATCAATGTGAAAATCTGAATAAAATACTGGCAAACTGAATTCAGCAGCACATCAAAAAGCATATCCACCATGATCAAGTTGGCTTCATCCCTGGGATGCAAGGCTGGTTCAACATACGCAAATCAATAAACGTAATCCATCACATAAACAGAACAAGTGACAAAACCCAGATGATCATCTCAATAGATGCAAAAAAAGTCTTCGACAAAATTCAACAGCCTTCATGCTAAAAACTCTCAATAAACTTGGTATTGATGGAACGTATCTCAAAATAATAAGAGCTATTTATGACAAACCCACAGCCAATATCATACTGAATGGGCAAAAACTGGAAGCATTCCCTTTGAAAACTGGCACAAGACAAGTATGCCCTTTCCCACCACTCTTATTCAACATAGTATTGGAAGTTCTGGCCAGGGCAATCAGGCAAGAGAAAGAAATAAAGGGTATTCAATTAGGAAAAGAGGAAGTCGAACTGTCTCTGTTTGCAGATGACATGATTGTATATTTAGAAAACCCCATCATCTCAGCCCCAAATCTCCTTAAGCTGATAAGCAACTTCAGCAAAGTCTCAGGATACAAAATCAATGTGCAGAAATCACAAGCATTCCTATACACCAATAACAGACAGAGAGCCAAATTACAATTGCTACAAAGAGAATAAAAATTCTAGGAATACAACTTATGGGGGATGTGAAGGACCTCTTCAAGGAGAACTACAAACCACTGCTCAAGGAAATAAGAGAGGACACAAACAAATGGAAAAACATTTCATGCTCATGGATAGAAAGAATCAATATGAAAATGGCTATACTGCCCAAAGTAATTTATAGATTCAGTGCTAACCCTATCAAGCTACCGTTAACTTTCTTCACAGAATTGGAAAAAAAACTACTTTAAATTTCATATGGAACCAAAAAAGAGCCCGTATAGCCAAGACAATCCTAAGTAAAAAGAACAAAGCTGGAGGCATCACACTGCCTGACTTCAAACTATACTACAAGGCTACAGTAACAAAAACAGCATGGTACTCGTACCAAAACAGACATAGACCAATGGAACAGAACAGAGGCCTCAGAAATAACACCACACACCTACAACCATCTGATCTTTGACACACCTGACAAACACAAGCAATGGGGAAAGGATTCCCTATTTAATAAATGGTGTTTGGAAAACTGGCTAGCCACATGCAGAAAACTGAAACTGGATCCTTTCCTTACACCTTATGCAAAAATTAACTCAAGATGGATTAAAGACTTAAATGTAAGACCTGGAACCATAAAACCCCTAGAGGAAAACCTAGGCAATACCATTCAGGACATAGGCATAGACAAAGACTTCATGGCTAAAACACCAAAAGCAGTGACAACAAAAGCCAAAATAGACAAATGGGATCTAATTAAACTAAAGAGCTTCTGCACAGCAAACGAAACTATCATCAGAGTGAACAGGCAACCAACAGAATGGGAGAAAATTTTTGCAATCTATCTGTCTCACAAAGGGTCAATATCCAGAATCTACAAAGAACTTAAACAATTTTATTTTATTTTATTTTTCAAGATAGGGTTTCACCATGATGGCCAGGCTGGTCTTGAACACCTGACCTCAGATGATCCACCCACCTCAGCCTCCCAAAGTGCTAGGATTACAGGCGTGAGCCACCGCGCCCAGCCTTAAACAAATTTACAAGAAAAAAACAACCCCATCAAAAAGTGGGCAACGGATGTGAAGAGACACTTCTCAAAAGAAGACATTTATGCAGCCAACAAACATGAAAAAAAGCTTATCATCACTGGTCATTAGAGAAATGCAAATCAGAACCACAATGAGATACTATCTCACACCAGTTAGAATGGTGATCGTTAAAAAGTCAGGACACAACAGATGCTGGAGGGGATGTGGAGAAATAGGAATGCTTTTACACTGTTAGTGGGAGTGTAAATTAGTTCAACCATTGTGGAAGGCAGTGTGGTGATTCCTCAAAGATCTAGAACTAGAAATACCATTTGACCCAGCAATCCCATTATTGGGTATATACCCAAAGGATTATAAATCATTCCACTATAAAGACACATGCACACATATGTTTACTGCGGCACTGTGCACAACAGCAAAGACTTGGAACCAACTCAAATGTCCATCAGTGATAGAATGGATAAAGAAAATGAGGCACATATATACCATTGAATACTATGCAGCCATAAAAAAGGATTAGTTTGGCCGGGCGTGGTGGCTTATGCCTGCAATCCCAGCACTTTGGGAGGCCAAGGTGGCCAGATCACAAGATCAGGAGTTCGAGATCAGCCTCACCAATATGGTGAAACCCCATCTCTACTACAAATACAAAAATTAGCCAGGCCTGGTGGCAGGCACCTGTAGTCCCAGCTACTCAGGAGGCTGAGGCAGGAGGCAGGAGAATTGCTTGAACACGGGAGGTGGAGGTTGCAGTGAGTCGAGATTGTGCCACTGCACTCCAGCCTGGGCAACAGAGTGAGACTCCATCTCAAAAAAAAAAAGGGATGAGCTCATATCCTTTGCAGGAACATGGATGAGGCTGGAAACCATTGTTCTCAGCAAACTAATGCAAGAATAGAAAACCAAACACCACATTTTTTCACTCATAAGTGAGAGTTAACGAGAACACACGGACACAGGGAGGGGAACATCACACATTGGGGCCTGTTGAGGGGTAGGGGAATAGGTGAGGGATAGCATTAGGAGAAATACCTAATGTAGATGACAGGTTGATAGGTGCAGCAAACCACCATGGCACGTGTATACCTATGTAACAAACCTGCACATTTTGCACACATACCCCAGGACTTAAAGTATAATAAAAAAAAAAAAATTAGCCAGGTGTGGTGGCTCGCGCCTGCGTGCCTGTAGTTCCAGCTACTCAGGAAGCTGAGGCAAGAGAACTGCTTGAACCTGGGAAGCAGAAGTCGCAGTGAGTTGAGATCAGACCACTGCACTACAGCCTAGGCAAGACAGCCAGACTTTGTCTCAAAAAAAAAAAAAAAAAGGACCTCTCTGTGTAGTGCCATTCCAGTACTGAGTAACAATCTCAGAAGACCCAATGTGTTCCACACACTGCCATCTGTGGCAAAAGCAGAACAGAAGAAATAACCAAGGCTGAAGGACTTACAGGTGGAGAGGGCTGGAGAGCACCATGAGGTTTCTGGAGCCCCAAGTGCAAAGGAGGAGCTGCTAATCTTTTCCCATCATTTGATTAGGTCTCCCAAGTACAGGAAATGGGGCAGAACCTATTCAGGTCAAGGGGGCAGGACTATGGGGGCCTCAGCTCTGATCTGTATAGACAGAGAACTGAGCATCAGATGGAATCTGGTATAGGAGAGATCACGGGGGAAAGAGACCCCTTTAAACACAGCCCTCCCTGTACCCCTCAGAGTGAAGAAACCATACAGGTCACAAAAGCCACATGACAAAGTGTCATCCATCATGATAAAGACTTTGTCTTTGTCACGAGCTACAGCACCGTGGGATAGTGAAAGGCTAAATGGGCCGGGCACGGTGGCTCACGCCTGTAATCCCAGCACTTTGGGAGGCCGAGGTGGGCAGATCACGAGGTCAGGAGATCAAGACCATCCTGGCTGACATGGTGAAAACCCGTCTCAAAAAAAAAAAAAAAAAAAAAGGATAAACGATTACACAGCAGAAGAGTAGAGGGATAAATGAGGGCAAAGGAAGATTTCCATTGAGAGCTCACAGGATTTAAAGCCTTTTTGTCCCATAGAATGCTTCAACTTGGAAAGAGTTACCTGAAAACTAATGATGCAGCTTCCTCTCTGCCCATCTGAGCTCTTACCTGTGTTCACTCCTTTGCTGCATTTCCAAGCATTTGATGTTTTTGTTATTTTCACTTCACTCTCCACAGCCCGGGGCTCTCTCCCTTGCTCCAACATGGAGACAATACTCATTTCAGAAAGAGAGATTCCTGCTTATAAAAAGAAAGGAACGTGATGTGCTGTGGCTTTTATAGAATCCCAGCCCTTTGTTTAGAGGAGAGAGGACATTACAAATAGATCTGAGGACATTACAAATAGATCTAGAAAAATATCTCACAAATTCACCCACTGAATGCCTCCTTTTGAATGTTTAGAGAACATGGTAAGATACATCAAGCTCTCCTCTAAGAAGTACTGAATCACAAGCAAAAAGGTAGAAAACGGCAAAGTGGATTTTTTTCTTTTTCCTTTCCTTTTTTTTTTTGAGACGGAATCTTGCTCTTGTTGCCCAGGCTGGAGTATAGTGGCGTCATCTTGGTTTACCACAACCTCCACCTCCTGGGTTCAGCGATTCTCCTGCCTCAGCCTCCCAAGTAGCTGAGACTGCAGGTATCTGGCACCATGCCTGGCTAATTTTTTGTATCTTTAGTAGAGACAGGGTTTCACCATGCTGCCCAGGCTGGAGTGCAATGGCGCGATCTAGGCTTACTGCAACCTCCGCCTCCCGGGTTCAAGCGATTCTCCAGCCTCAGCCTCCTGAGTAACTGGGATTACAGGCATGCGCCATCACGCCTAGCTAATGTTTGTATTTTTAGTAGTGATGGGGTTTCTCCACGTTAGCCAGGCTGGTCTTGAACTCCCGACCTCAGGTGATCTGCCCGCCTTGGCCTCCCAGAGTGCTAGGATTACAAGTGTGAGCCACCGCACTCAGCCCAAAGTAGATTTTTTTTTTTTTTGAGATGAAGTTTCACTCTTGTTGCCCAGACTGGAGTGCAATGGCACGATCTCGGCTCACCGCTACCTCTACCTCCCAGGTTCAAGCAATTCTCCTGCCTCAGCCTCCCAAGTAGCTGGGATTACAGGCACCTGCCATCTCACCCAGCTAATTTTTTTGTATTTTTAGTAGACACAGGGTTTCACCATGTTGGCCAGGCTGGTCTCGAACTCCTGACCTCAGTTGATCTGCCTCCCTCGGCCTCCCAAAGTGCTGGGATTACAGGCGTGAGCCACTGCGCCCAGCCCAAAGTAGACAAGTCCAGATGCTGTACTATGAAGCTTTTCATCTGAGAATTAACACAGCTTCAGTCTTAATTGAGCAATGCAGGGGCTCCAAAGAGGCACACAAGGGAACATGCAGAGATACAGCAGAGCAGATTCCCACTTCTGGAGGGAAGTTGTCCTCACCCAGGGAGACCAGGTTCCTGTAATTCTCCAACATCACGTCCCTGTATAAAGTCCTCTGAGCAGGGTCCAGGCACTTCCACTCCTCCTGAGAGAATTCTATGGCCACATCCCTGAATGTCAACCTTCCCTAATATGAGAAAACACATTTTACCAAGAAGTCATGGGGAGAGCTGTTATCTTCACACAAACAACAAAAAAGAGAAGTATAAGTCAATTTAATTTAAATGGACATTCTGGGAGATACAGGGAAAGGTATTTTCAGGCAAATTGTGTCTGAAAAACACATTTTACCAAGTGCATGTGGGGAGAGGTATCAACTTTCCATAAAATGAGAAAAGGAGAGAAATGTATTGATTTGACTGAAGGGAGAGTTCTGGCAGATCCACATTAAAGTCTTTGGGGCATTTAGGGATATTAGGAAGAAAACTAGGTATGTCTCCCTAATTGCATTTTATTATATTATTCTGTAAGAGCTGACAATATCTTCTAAATAAGTGTGGATTTCCCTTTCTGTAGACAATGGAAGAAAGTCACAAAGAAAAATCAACACGGGCTAGCTTTGTAGAAGTGTTGGATATTACATTGACATGAGGTGATACTCAGTGTCTAGAAGAGCCAGAGAAAGGGTGGTGTCTCCGAGATGGCAGCCTCCATGGTGGCTTTAAAGAAAGAAAGGTCACAATCTAAAAACTGTGGCCAGGTGTGGTGGTTCACACCTGTAATCCCAGCACTTTGGAAGTCCAAGGCAGGCGGATCACAAGGTCAAGAGATTGAGAGCATCCTGGCCAACATGGTGAAACTCCACCTCTAGTAAAAATACAAAAATTATCTGGGCGTGGTGGCGCTCGCCTGTAGTCCCAGCTACTTGGGAGGCTGAGGCAGGAGAATCCCCTGAACCCAGGAGGCGGAGGGCAGTGTGCCAAGATCGCGCCATTGCACTCCAGCCTGGCGACAGAGTGAGACTCTATCTCATACAAAAAAACAAAATGCTGGGCACGGTAGCTCACGCCTGTAATCCCAGCACTTTGGGAGGCTGAGGCGGGCAGATCACAAGGTCAGGAGATTGAGACCATCCTGGCCAACAAGGTGAAACCCCATCTCTACTAAAAATACAAAAAATTAGCCATGCGTGGTCGCACGTGCCTGTAGTCCCAGCTACTCGGGAGGCTGAGGCAGGAGAAACGTTTGAACCCGGGAGGCAGAGATTGAAGTGAGCCACAATTGGAACACTGCACTCCAGCCTGGGCGACAGAGCGAGACTCTATCTCAAAAAAAAAAATTTTTTTTTAAGAAAACTGATGATGACAGCAATAACGACTAAAGCTTTTGAACACTTTCCATGTGGTGGGCATTCTAATGCTTTATATGTACTAACTCGTGTAAGAACACAATAACCCATGAGAGAAATAATTTTTATTTCCATTTTACTAGGAGAAAACTGTGTCACAGAAACCCTCAGAAACTCAACTCAGGTAAAACAGCTAAAATGCAGCAGAACAAGCCCTTGAATCCAGGCATTTGGGGTTAAAGAATCAGACAGTTAAGTAACACATACAGCATCAAAAGTACTTTGGCAAAGAATTCCCTGAAAAAACTTAAAGCGAGTTTACATCTAACAACATGAAACTGCATAAAAGGCCATTACACATCCATACACATGCATGCACATAATAAATTAGTATTCTTACTATTCGTCAACTCATTAATGTGATGATGTAGGAAAAAATTTAAGGCTATGGAAAATATTTCAGATATAAATATCTGAACAGTTTAAACATACAGAACTGGCCAGGTGCAATGGCTCACGCCTGTAATCCCAGCACTTTGGGAGGCGGATCACCTGAGTTCAGGAGTTTGAGACCAGCCTGGCCAACACGGAGAAACCTCATCTCTACTAAAAATACAAAATTAGCTAGGCATGATGGTGCATGCCTGCAATCTCAGCTACTTGGGAGACTGAGGCAGGAGAGTCACTTGAACCTGGGAGGCAGAAGTTACGGTGAGCTGAGATCATGCCACTGCACTCCAGCCTGAGCAACAAGAGCAAAACTCCATCACACACACACACACACACACACACACATACACACACACACACAAGCAGAGCTGGAATAAAACACCCTCCCTCACTAAGGTGTTTCTGAACTTTTGATTCCATTCCAAATCATAACAATTCTGGAGCCAGAAACATACTGGTTCATGTGTTTATCTTCGAATGTATTATCAGATCAGACAAACAGAATTCACTGAATCAGTCTCCTTTTCTAGGGTTTCTCAGGTACTTGTGCATATGAGTAGGTGACTTCCACATCCAGCTTCTCTAATCCTGGTCCACAGAGACCTCACGGTACATCCAGATGTGGCTCCTGAACAATCCCTGCTGCCCAGCAGCCCTGACACCACGGGGCCCACACCCCATCTCCATCCATGTCTGGGGTGAGCCCTTCCCAGGACCATGCCCAGTGCAGACTCTTCCCAAGCTCATGTCACTGGGTCACGGGAGATGGAATCTAAGGGAGACGAGAGGGACTGAGGGAAGGCACGGGTGAGTGCCAGCAAACCTGTCAGGCAGGACGCTTCAGACTCAGAGAAGACTTGCAACTTCAAAGTAAGAGAGTTCAGAAAGGAAAGAGAAACAGAACAATGTCCCAAGAATATCACTTTACCTGAGGAAGAGCCATCCCTGTCTCCTCTTTCTTTCCCCTTTCTTCTCTTCTGGACTTCTTCAGGCAACATGAGTCTTTAGAGGTCAATCTGGAATGTCAAAATGAAGTTCTTTAATGCTTAGGATCAACACACCCACTTCCTTCCACAACCACACACACAGGGACGACCTCTCTCCATGCAAAGACGGTCCTCTGCCACCCACTGCATCAGGAATGATGGAGGAACAAGAAGCTTGTAGGAAGACCAGTAGATGAGTTTGTCACTCCTTTCTTCAGAACTCAATCTCCTCCTGGAGAAGCCCACATGCACACTGCAGCGGTGGGAGCTGGGCTGGACTGAGCTTCCCTTCAGGGCGCAGACCTGGCCTTGAGCAAACCCCATGCAGAGCACAGCACCCTCACCTCTCTGTGGATCCCAGGCTGAGCTCAGCCCTCAGAAATAGAGGACACAGTCTGTAATCCCAGCACTTTGGGAGGCCAAGATGGGCAGATCACCTGAGGTCAGGAGTTCGAAACCAGCCTGGGCAACATGTTGAAACCCTGTCTCTATTTAAAATAAATACAAAAATTAGCCAGGTGTGTTGGTGCGCGCTTGTATTCCCAGCTACTTGGGAGGCTGAGGCAGGAGAATTGCTTGAACCTGGGAGGCGGGGGTTGCAGTGAGCCGAGATCGCCCCCATTGCACTCCAGCCTGGGTGACAGAGCGAAACTCGATCTAAAAAACAAAAAAGGCTGGGCACGGTGGCTCACACCTGTAATCCCAGCACTTTGGGAGGCCGACATGGGTAGATCACAAGGTCAGGAGTTCAAGACTAGCCTGACCAACATGGTGAAACCCCGTCTCTACTAAAAAATAAAAAAATTAGCTGGGTGTGGTGGTGCACACATGTAGTCCCAGCTACGTGGGAAACTGAGGCAGGAGAATCGCTTGAACCTGGGAGATGGAGGTTGCAGTGAGCCGAGATTGTCCCATTGCACTCCAGCCGGGGTGACAGAGTGAGATTCCATCTCAAAAAAAAAAAGAGGGGAGGGAAATGGAGGACACAGAGCCTGGTTATCAATGCTGGACACAGATCAGAATCAGCTGGGGTAATGTAACTACTGTGAAGGCTGGATCCCAACCCCATTACATGAAGGGAAATCACAGGTAAGGAGGCACAAGAGTTTTATTTGCAAAATGACTCAGTACTGTCAAGTCAAACCAGGATTGAGCTCCACTCAGAGGGAGTGTGAAATAACAAGAAATATAGTTTTGGTCTCTGCCCCTGGTTCCTAGGACACGGATACCTCCTAGATAGGGCTGTTAGGAGAATCTTCTGTTCTCATATTTGGTCTTTGACCCCAGGTCCAACACAAAGCTCCTCAATCCCTTAGAATTTCCTGCATTATAGGAATGTGTTTGTTCTAATGAGGCAAGTCTTGGTGGGCTCCTGGATAGAGCCATTGGCCAGAAAGACTAAGCCATGATTCGAAGCTTGGAAATTTCAGCTCCATCCCCCATTTCCCAAAGAGTGGAGCGGGCTGAAGATTGAGTTAATACTCTCTCATGCCTACAGGATGAAGCCTTGATATAAAAATCCCTGATCTATCGGGTTCAAAGAGCTTTCTGGTTGATAAACACATTTGAATGCCAGGGGGGTGGTGCACCCAAATCCATAAGGACAGAAGCTCCTGTGCTCAGAACATTCTCAGACCTCACCGTATGTGTCTCTTCATCTGGCTGCCTATGGGTATCTTTCATGGTACCCTTTATTAATACACCAAATCCTCACTTGATGTTATCAATAGATTCTTGGAAACTGGAACTTTAAGTGAAAGGGCAACTTTTTTTCCTCATCAACATAAAAAAAATGACATTGAACAGCCAGGCGCAGTGGCTTATGCCTCTAATCCCAGCACTCTGGGAGGCCAAGGTGGGTGGATCAGTCAGGAGATGGAGACCATCCTGGCCAACATAGTGGAACCCTGTCGCTACTAAAAATATAAACATTGGCTGGGCGTGGTGGCGGGTGCCTGTAATCACATCTACTCAGGAGGCTGAGGCAGGAGAATCGCTTGAACCCGGGAGGCGGGGTTGCAGTGAGCAAGATCGTGCCACTGTATTCCAGCCTGGCAACAGAGCAAGACTCTGTCTCAAAATAATAATAATAATAATCACATTGAACCAAACATTATTCGAGTGCCTGCTCTATATCATTTCATTCATGACCCAGTTTCCAAGAACCTATGGAAAACATTTAAGTGAGGACTGACTGCCCAAAAAAATCAGTAAACCTAAGTGCTTCCAGCAGTTCTGTGAGCTGTCCTCACAAATTAATCAAACTCAAAGAGGGAGTCATGGGAGCCTCAATACATAAGTCGGTTTTAAGGACAGGTGACAACCTATTACTTTTGATTGACATCTGAAGTGGCAGCAGGGCGAGGGTGGGGAGTGGTCTTGTGGGACTAAGACCTTAACCTGTTGGATCTGACTCTAGCTCCAGGTGCAGTGTCTGAATTGAATTGTAGAACACCCAGCTGGTGTCCACTAGAGAACTGCCTAGTGTGTGGGGAAAAAACCCACACATTTGCTGTCAGAAGTGTTCTATGTTGGCTGGCCCCGTGGCTCATGCCTGTAATCCCAGCCCTTTGGGAAGCTGAGGCAGGGGGATAACCTGAGATCAGGAGTTCGAGACCAGGCTGGCCAACATGGTGAAACCTCCATCTCTACTGAAAATACAAAAAGTAGCCGGCTGTGGTGGCAGGCGCCTGTAATCCCAGCTACTCGGGAGGCTGAGGCAGGAGACTCGTTGGAACCTGTGAGGCGGAGGTTACAGTGAGTTGAGGTCGCACCACTGCATTCCAGCCAGAGCGACAGAGCGAGACTCGGTCTCAAAAAAAAAGGATACTGAGTGTCACAGGACAGGCCCAGGTCATCCCCTCCACCACAGGTGTCACAGGACAAGCCCAGGTCACCTCCCACCACGGGAGGTGACTGCCAAGAGGGGCTTGGGAGCTGAAGGCCCTGCCTGAGAAAGACTTGAGGTGAGAACGACAGAGGTGGCACCTCAGGACAGGGGTGGGGTCTGCAGAATCCCAGAACCAAGGAAAGGACGCGGCCCCTCGGGACTGAAGCTGCAGCGCTGCATGCTCTCCAGGGGCCGACAAGGGCGAGTCTTGGAGAATCGGATAGAACTGAATCCACCCTGCAGGTGAGGGCTTTAAGAAGTGCCCTCCCGCGTGGCGGGAAGAAAAATCGGTAAAGGATTTTAGGCAGGAAAAGACGCGAAAGGCCGCGTTTACCTAGCGCGAGGCTGAAAGACGAGGGTCAGGGACCAGCCTAAGAGCGACTTTAACCCAAAGGGAAAGTGATCCCCGCACTCTCACAGCAACGTCAGAATTTACTTGGGGTGGAGGGCGCGGTGCGGGCGTTTTAAGGTCTGTAGGGACCCTCTCCAGACCCGGGGGATGGAAGAAGGGGGACTGCGAAGCGCAGATTTTATCTAGAGAGAGGAAAACTCACGCTCCGCGGTGCAATGTTCACTCCCCGCGATCCGCTTCCGGGTTTGCAGAAAACCGCGCGCAGCTCAGACTGGGCGGTCCGGGGGGCGGGGCAGGGGCGGGGTCTGATCAGGAGGCGACCGGCAGGGGGCGGGCCGGAGGGGACTGCGGCAGCCTAGGGGCGGGGCCTGGGCGGGGCGCGACCGGCAGGGGGCGGGGCAGGGGGAAAAGCGAAGGTGGGGCGGGGCCTGGACAGGCATGGGGCGGGGCCGGGAGGGATGGCCGGAGGGCGGTCTGAGCCTGCGTTTCCAGCCACCTGGTTCCCAGAGCATCCCTATTTTCTAGGTGTGGGAACACTTAAGTCTATTTCGTGTCCTGCGGAGCAGTTTTCCTTTCTGGTTCTTTTCAGATAATGTTTCAAGGTAAAGCCTTAGAGTTATGTGGGCCGTCTGTACAGGAAACTAAGATGTTTTCCTAAATTGCAAACTTAAGTTACTTAACTATTTTTAAAAAGTTACTGGTTTAGCTGCCATCTTGCCTCCCCGCGTGCGTGCGCCTAATCTCAGCTGGTCCACCCGAGACCCCCTGAGCACCAACCCTAGTGCCCCGAGCGGCCCCTTATCCGCTCCAACAAGATGAAAGAAGCAATCATGAACCAGGAAAAACTCCCCAAACTGCGGGCACAGGTGCTCATTGGTGGGAAAGGAACTGCTCGCAGAAAGAAGAAGGTGGTTGATAGAACAGCCACAGCAGATGATAAAAAAAACTTCAGTTCTCCTTAAAGAAGTTAGGAGTAAACAATATCTCTGGTTTCGAAGAGGCGAACATGTTTACAAACCAAGGAACAGTGATCCACTTTCACAACCCTAAAGTTCAGGCATCTCTGGCAGCGAACACTTTCACCATCACAGGCCGTGCTGAGACAAAGCAGCTCACAGAAATGCTGCCCAGCATCTGAAACCAGCTTGGTGCAGACAGTCTGACTAGTTTGAGGAGACTGGCTAAAGCTCTGCCCAAACAATCTGTGGATGGAAAAGCACCACTTGCTACTGGAGAGGATGATGCTGATGCAGTTCCAGATCTTGTGGAGAATTTTGATGAGGCTTCCAAGAATGAGGCAAACTGAATTAAGTCAACTTCTGAAGATAAACTTCGAAGTAACTGGGAGCTGATAAATATTATGACTGCTTTTTAAGAAATTTTTGTTTATGGATCTGATAAAATCTGGATATCTAATATTTTTAAGCCCAACCCCTCAGACATTGCAGCTCTTTTCTGTTTTTGTTTATACACGATTCATTCTTTGCAACTAATGAAGCCGAAGAAGCCTGGGAATCAAGTTTGAAACAAAGGTTAATAAAGTTCTTTGTTTACACAGTAAACAAAGTTGCTTATAGAAAGCTAATCATGGCATGCAATATGGCTGATAACCTTTTGAATTTGAATAAGATTTAAAATAAATAAAAGTTACTGGTTTTTCTAAAGCAAGAGTTAATGTCACAGGTATTAGCCTTCCTTGCTGCACATCCCAGATATTTACTATAAGAAAATCTCTGCAATTATGCACAGGGTTGACCCTCTCCCTCAAGGGTGAATGGGGTGCAGAATATGGAGGGGATTCTATTAAGTTCCATTTCGAGGCAATATGAAATTACACATTCTGCCCAGGCAGAGTTTTGCATTTCACATTCAAGTTTGCATACCCCTCACAGACATTTTCAGGGCTTTTTAGTTAAGTTGGTTAAACTAATTCAAATCGCAGAAACTTTCCTGGATTCAATCACTACCCTAGAGATGCCAGATCCCTACCCAGAGTTGCTTCAGTCTCACTAGCAGCTCTTCCATCCTACGTGCTGGCAGAAATAACCATTTCAACATAAACCATTTCAACCACTGTCCCATCCTCTGGCAAAAATAGCTTTTAACATGAACCATTTCAACTTTCCACTAAAACTTGAAAACACTTCGGATTTTTGCAGAACATTTTGCAGAAACATCTCTTGTGCTCCTTTACCCAAGACTCCACAGTCAGGTTGGGATTCACCCTCAGTAATACCTGCGGTGGCCCGGGTGATAGTAATCTGCGTGCAGCATTGAGCGTCAAGGCTCTGTGTCCTCCGATTCTGAGGGCTGAGCTCAGCCTGTGATCCACAGAGAGGAGAGGGGCTGGGTCTGTGCTGTGAAGGGGAGGTCAGTCCAGCCCAGCTCCCCACTATGCCTCGTGAGTGGGGGCTTCTCCAGGAGGGTAGCGAGTTCTGAGGAAGGAGGTCAGAAGACTCACATGTTGGTCTTCCTGTAGAAATTTCTTTTCTCTTCTTTTCTTTTTTAAACGGAGTCTTACTCTGTCGCCCAGGCTGGAGTGCAATAGCGATCTCGGCTCACTGCAACCTCCGCCTCCCAGGTTCAAGTGATTCTCCTACCTCAGCCTCTCAAGTAGCTGGGATTAGAGGTGCCTGCCACCACACTCGGCTAATTTTTGTATTTTTAGTAGAGACAGGGTTTCACCATGTTAGGCAGGCTGGTTTCAAACTCCTGACCTTGTGATTCGCCCACCTCAGATTCCCTAAGTGCTGGGATTACAGGAGTGAGCCACCGCGCCTGGCCTCCTGTAGGAATTTCTTGTCCCCATGTCTCCCCACCCCCGGTGTAGTGGGCAGCAGAAGACCACCTTTCCACATGATAAAGTCCGCCTCGTGTGAGTGCAGTTGTGGCACAAGAAGGGGATATGTTGATTAAACACATAAAACAGCATATTTTTAACATTTACAATTGACTTCCAAACACTCATGTTACCTGAGGAAGAAGCCCAGAAGAGGAAAGCACAGGAGTCAGGATGGCTCTTCCTCAGGTGAGATGATATTCTCGGTGGATTGTTCTGTCTCCTTCCTTTCAGAAATGCTGGGCCTTGGAGTTGGGAATCTTCTCTGAGTCTGAAGCGTCCTGCCTGACAGGTTTGCTGGCACT
>CAUYLG010018972.1:0-30583 GCA_963573385.1 Cacajao melanocephalus
CAGCCATAAAAAAGGATGAGTTCATATCCTTTGCAGGGACCTGGATGAAACTGGAAACCATCATTCTCAGCAAACTGACACAAGAACAGAAAACCAAACACTGCATGTTCTCACTCATAAGTGGGTGTTGAACAATGAGAACACATGGACACAGAGAGGGGAATATCACACATCAGGGCCTGTTGGGTGTTGGCGGAGGCTGGGGGAGGGATAGCAGGGGATGAGAGGGTTGGGGAGGGATAACATTAGAAGAAATACCTAATGTAGGTGATGGGGGGATGGATGCAGCAAACCACCATGGCATGTGTATACCTATGTAGCAATCCTGCATGATCTGCACATGTACCCCAGGATGTAAAGAATTTTTAAAAATCCTTTCTTGTTAATAATTTATCATGAAAATAATTTTCATTTGAAAAACTGTGTCAGTTATCATCAACTGAAATTATGTGGTTCACTCATTTAACTGTTCATTGTATGTTTTCCTTCTATCTTTTCTATTTTGTTTATTTTTTCATCTCCAGAATTTAGAATTATGCCTAGACAATAAATATTGTAGAATACATGAATCAATATGCAAAGTATAAATAAGGTCTTTCTGGATGGGTGTGGTGGCTCACGCCTGTAATCCCAGCACTTTGGGAGGCTGAGGCAGGTGGATCACGAGGTCAGGAGATCGAGACCATCCTGGCTAGCATGGTGAAGCCTCGTCTCTACTAAAAATACAAAAAAAAACAAAAAATTAGCTGGGTGTGGTGGTGGGCACCTGTAATCCTAGCTACTCCGGAGGCTGAGGCAAGAGAATCGCTTGAATCCAGGAGGTAGAGGTTGTAGTGAGCCAAGATTATGCCACTGCATTCCAGCTTGGGCGACAGAGCAAGACTCCATCTCACAAAAAAAAAATCTTTCTTTTAGTTATGACCTAACTCTACAAAATATTATAACATGGAAGCTACCCTTTGGTTTAACTGGTCCTAACTAAATCAATTCAGACAATGTAGCATAAACAATGTTTGGGAATATAGTATCATAATGTTTGAAAGTTATGAAAAATAAAGGGGAGCAGAAAATATGATGCATTTTTAAAAGCTATACACAAGATTGGCCTCGCTCACAGGGTCATTCAATTGTGTGTGTGTGTGTGTGTGTGTGTGTGTGTGTGTATATGTGTGTGTGTGTGTGTATGTGTATATATATGTAACATCCAAAATATAGAGAGTGTCTACTGCATGTCAGGTGCTGTATTCGTAGTTTTTTACATTTAGCACCTGAGAGTTTGCTGAAAACAATGCTAAAGGAAGATGCTATTATCATTCCCTATGTTAAAAGTGCAGAAACCATTTTCAAGGTCTCCCAAAAAGTAGTGCTGGTAAAAAAACTAGAAAGTGGGTGCTTTTTGCTCCAATGCTCTAAGGCTATACTTTGATATTTGTAAATTGTTAAAAACAGCCTGGCCTCTCTTGGCCTCTCTCTCTTCCTCTTCCTCTGTCTCTCTTTTTCTCTCCACAAGAAGTAGAGACAAGTAGAAACAAGCATATTTCCTGTAGATTACTAATTTCCTTCCTGCATATCTGTTTTTGTGCAAAGTTTCACTTACAAAAATTATACAATATAAGAAAGGTGAACAGGCTAGAAGAATTGATTCTGGCTCAAAAGAAAAAACAAACAAACAAAAAAGAATTAGTCATGATAAACAATGCAACGATACTAATTTTGTTAACACAGTTTTCCAAGTAGCCTTGTAAGTCAAATAGATACAATAATTTAAAAAACCCTAACTGATTCAACATACTTCATTCCAGTTGAAACCTACTGCATACATGTAATTCAGAGAACGGATTCTTCCCACTTAACTTTACCCAAGACTCTACCTTTTAAAGCCAGGAGAAATATAGCCCAGTATGGAATGTTAACCTTTTATCACAGAATTATGATTTAACAGCTCCAAATTGCTGGTCAAGGAGGAATAACAGCTGACAGCTTGCACTACGGATATAACAAAATGTTAATGTCTTAGTCCTTTTGCATGGCTATAAAGGCATAGCCAAGGCTGAGTAATTTAAAAGAAAAGAAGTTTAGGTGGCTTACGGTTCTGAAGGCTGTACAAGAAACATGGCACCAGTACCTGCTTCTGTTAAAAGCCTCAGGAAGCTTCCACTCAGGATGGGAAGTGAAGGGGAGTTTACATGTAGAGATCACATGGTGAGAAGTGAGAGAAAGACAGACAGAGAGAAAGAGAGGAAAGAGAGGAAACGGGGCCAGGTGAGAGAGAGAGAGAGAAAGAGAGACAGAGGAAGAGAAAGAGAGAGAGGCCAAGAGAGGCCAGGCTGTTTTTAACAATCAGTTCTTGCATGAACTCAGAGAGTGAGAATTCACTCATTACCTTGAGGGTGGCACCAAGACATTCATGAAGGATCTGTCCTCATGACCCAAACACCTCCCACCAGGCCCCACCTCCAACACTGGGGATTAAATTTCAAGAAAAGACTTAAAGGGGAAAAATATCCAAGCTATGTCAACTTAAGAATTAATTTTGGGTGTGCTAGGTTTTCTAGACACAGCTCAGAAACTGACAAATGAGATATAACTTGCCATTCTATGATCTGTATTTAAACTATGTTCTCTCTTGTCCATATTTCTCCAGATAATATGCTTGACTTATTAAAAATAAGTCCATCTCATTTATTTTCAAACTTCATAAAAAAATTCTAGATCATGTAGAAAAATTAGTCTCCGTGAATATTAAAAGAAAATGTGGCAGCAATTTGGAGAATTTACTGTAGCAGATATTAAATATGTTACAATGTATTAGATGTTAGAGCGATCAAAATAATGTAGTTTTCAAGGCAGAATGAGCAGAGGAATGGAATAGAACAGACTCTAGAGATAAGACCCCCAAAGTTAATATAATATAAAGATGAGATTTATGTCAAGTCAATGGGGAAATATGTTTTATTTAATAAATGATGCAGAAAAAGTAATTTGTAGATTTTTGGTGAGAAATAAGTAACACTAGATTCATAGAAACCTTTCACTCTAAAATAAAATCCATACGAATCAAATATTTAAATGTTTTAAGAAGTGAAACTATAACTATAAAATATTTTCAGCAAATATCTGTAAGTGTAGAGAAGATCCTCCTAAAAGTGGTAACAAAGACATAACCCTAAAAAGAAAATAATACATTTAATTACATCAAAATTATGGCTTAAATAATTTTGTGTGTGTTTGTTTGTTTGTTTTGAGACAGAGTTTCACTCTTGTTGCCAGGCTGGAGTGCAATGGCAGGATCTCGGCTCACTGCAACCTCTGCCTCCCAGTTTTAAGTGATTCTCCTGCCTCAGCTTCCCAAGTAGCTGGGATTCTAGGCACCCGCCACCACACTAGGGTAATTTTTTGTATTTTTAGTAAAGATGGGGTTTCACCATGTTGGCCTGGCTGGTCTTGAACTCCTGACCTCAAGTGATCCACCCGCCTCGGCCTCCCAAAGTGCTGGGATTACAGGCATGAGCCACTGCGCCTGGCCAGCTTAAATAATTTTGAAACACTTTCAAAAGACCTGAAAATTAAATTATTTACTGGTAAAAATATTTTCAGCAAGTATGACAAGAAACGGTTTCATATAAGAATATATGAAATGGTCATAAGAAACAAACTATACAAAGTAATTTCTTACACTTACTATAAGAAATATTCATCTATACTGTGCAATTATAATGAAAGAAAATAACCATAATAGTAAGCAATAAATAATGAAAATGTACTCAAGCCTCCTAGTAATTGAAGAAAAGCAATTTTACATGAGATGTCATGTTTTACTTAAATAATTGGCAAAAATGAAAAGGAATAAAAGTACCCAGTGTTAGAAGAGGCAAAGAAACTGTATTGCATGTAGTTTTGGGGAAAGTGGAAATGGATGGAGGTTTTCCAGCGGACCTTTGGAACTAAGCACCCTAACACTTTACATGTAAAACATTTTACTCTTTGCAACTCCACTCCCAAAATTGTATTTCAAAAATGTGACTAGGCAAATTACTAGAGATGTATTTAAGGAAGATCACTAACGTGCTCTTTTGATAATGAAATGTAGAGCAGCCTATAAACTTATCAATGCAAGACTCGTCAACAAAATAAATAGGATCAATCACTAAATGTGCTCTCACAGGATAGAGACCTGTATCTCTTCATATGGATAATAAGCACGTTATATGAAGTAAAAGATGCAAGTTATAAAATGATATGTAAGATACAAAAACAGGTGTATGTGTCTGTGTGTTTTCATGTGCACACACATACACACACACACACACTGAAAACAGACTTGGAAGAATATGCATCCAATGTTAACAGTGATTATCTCCAGGTGGTTTGATTCAAGAGATTGTACCCTCTTCTTCTCCTTTTTTATTTTCTTGAGAGAGAGTTTTGCTCTTGTCATCTAGGTTGGAGTGCAATGGCGTGATCTTGGCTCACTGCAACATCTGCCTCCCAGGTTGAAGTGATTGTCCTGCCTTAGCCTCTTGAGTAGCTGGGATCACAGGCATGCACTGCCATGCCCAGTTAATTTTGTATTTTTAGTAGACACGGGGTTTCTCCATGTTGGTCAGGCTGGTCTCGAACTCCCGACCTCAGGTGATCCACCTGCCTTGGCCTCCCAAAGTGCTGGGATTATAAGTGTGAGCCACCACGCCTGGCTGGTTTTACCCTCTTCTTTATGTGAAAGTATGTTGGCTAATTTTGTTCAGCCAACATTATGTTTTTATAATAAAAAAATGAAATACTTATGAAATTAATTAATTCAATGAAAATGAGGTATAACAGTTTTAAACTACACATCTAGTATGAAATTTAAAAATGTGTGGTATTATGGCAGTAATCATACTGGCACACAGTTCTGAAAACAATAGAAACCAATAATAAAGCTTTTCCTAAGCTATTATGACCATGTTATTTTTTCCTCCAGATCAACTGGTATAGATTTTTATCTATGTCATAATAATGTTTTATAAAATGCAAATTAAGTACATTTTTATTTAAGAAAATAAACAAACGTTACAGTTTGCTACACAGTTATTGTCAGAGCCACTTAATTTGCATACATGTTATTTGTCGAAATGGCAATCGACTGCGTAGGAATTATGGCAAATTGACTGTAGTCTTTGTGGAAAAGGTTGGAGAATGCCACCTTCTCAAATCAAACCTAGTAAAATTCAACATATTATAATTATAACAACTATGGTCATAATAACTACAATTTATTGATCCCTTACAATGACAGGCTCTGAAGTAAGCACTTTATACCCTTTATCAGATAATGCTTAAAACAGCTTTGTATAACAGCCATTGATATCTCTCTATCAAAATGTGGATGCTCAAGGGTTGCAAAGGTTTCATCTAGGGCCACCAACCTGTAAGTACCATAATAAAAGTTCAAATCAAGTTTCTCTACTGTCCAAGCTATTGTCTACTAGGCAACATACTAAGCTTGGTGCTTTTTAAAGGACAACTACAGAAAAATAAACCATCAGATAAAATCATTTGTAAATATGTCACTGATGTTGACTTGGAAAATGTGTACTTAGAAATCTAAGAGGCGAGGGTATAACCTCAGGTAGACATGATAGGATCGCATTTGAGAGATGTATCACTTCATTTCAATGCCTTGAGCATGACCAAGTTGTGCAATTGGTAATCAGTAAGAGGAGGATTTGACCTGAAAGTGCTTGCTATTGGTTTTCTGACACCATTCATGGTAAAGATAGGCTTTAAATATACAAATAATTCTAACCCAGCCTGAATGAACTCTCGTTCAAGTTCACATGACCCTACTTCGTATGCTTTGATCATTGCTATGGTTTGGATGTGGTTCATTTGGTCCCACCAAGTCTTCTGTTGAATCTGATCCCCACTGTTGGAGGTGGGGTCCTGTGGGACGTGTTTGGATCCTGGGGGCAGATCCCTCATGAATGGCTTGGTGCCGTTCTCCAGGGCATGAATGACTTGTCACTGTTGGTTCTCCTGAGAACTGGTTGTTGAAAGGAGCCTGGTACGTCCTCCTCTCTCTCTTGCTTCCTCTTTCAGCATGGGACCTCTGCCCAGATGGCTCCTCTTCACCTTCCACCATGAATGGCAGCAGCTGAGGCCCTCCCCAGGAAGCAGATGCCAGCGCCATGCTTCTTGTACAGCCTGCACGACCATGAGCCAGGTAAGCTTCTTTTCCTTATAAATTACCCAGCCTTAGGTATTCCTTTATAGCAGCACAAAGAGATAAAACAATCTTCATTGTCTGTTCCTAATTTGAGCCCCCTTTCAATAAAACTATGATGTGCACACACATATGCACAGACAGATAGATGTATATATCAAAGTGTGTATAGTCTTCTGTGCAACTGCATGATCATGCAGAACACTATGGAAGGTATGCCCATCATCTACCGCTGTTCAACAATCCACACCTAATGTTAGTGGCTTAATTTAAAAAAAATTTTTTGAGATTAATTTACTGGTAAATTTAAGCAGATTCAATTTAAGCAGCATTTGGTGAGCACGGCTTGCCTCTGCTCTGCTTGGCAACAGCTGAGGAGGTTTAAAAGCCAGGAGGTGGAATTGTCTGAAAGCTCACTTGTTCACACACATGGTGGTTGCTGATGCCAAAACTCAAACTGCTGGGAGCTGGGACACCTGGGCTCCTTAGCCATCCCTCTCCATTTCCATGTGGCGTTTCCCTCTAGTCTCACCAGCATGGAAGCGTTAGGAAATCTGGGCACTTAAAATGTTGTTTGCCAGCTGCTAGTGTACAGGTCACCAAAAGAGAGGGAGTTAGATGCTACTTTGCCTTTTATGATTTAGCTTCAGAAGTAACACAGCATAAGTTCTACTGTTTTCTATTCTTTAGAAACAAGTCACTAAGTCTGACCTAGGTCTGTGGGGAGAGAAATCAGAACCACAAACATCATGGTTCATAATCTACTGTGTATTAGATAGCTCATGAGTTAGTCTTTTCAAGAACTGAGTTGCTAAAATTTAGTTCCTGAACCTGTAAACATTTTGACTCATGGCAATTCTTACCAGCTGGTGGCCTTTCTCTTTGACATGTCTTTAGGCACAAAGCACTTTTGATGGAGAGAGTAACAACATTCCATGTAGTCAGCTCCAACTACCTCCAGTACCCCTTCCTCGACCTCTCTCTCTTTCTAAACAGAGATCGGTTCTCACCATTTCAAAGGGTTTAGGTTGTTATGGTGGTTTAGTTTTGCTTTGTTTCTTGAGGTCCACCTGTCATATCTGTGACAGAATCTCCAGGAGGTACTCCAGTTGTGATCGTTGGGAAGAAAATGCAGCAAAATCAGACTAACTCATAGTTCTCAGTAGATCACTGCACGGCTTCTAAGGAACCAAAATTTAAACAGCACATGATAACTAGTAATAATGGATTACAACCCCTAAATTGTACCAATTGTGACTTTGTAGACTCCTAAGTAATCTTCTGGTCTGGATAACTTTCTATTATTTGTCTTCTTGGGATCTGTCAGTCACAGTGTGCATTTGGTCCCATAGGTGTGGCTGATAGACCCTATCGTAGAGTGGCCACTTGTTTAGAACAGTTCTACTGACCCTGCATGTTCCCTAGAAGGAAAGACAAGGCATTTCTGAGAAGGCTTTCAAGCTTAACTCCCATGCAGGGTAGGCTTGTGGTTTAGCTCTCATAGAGCCATAGGCCATAATCATTCAGCTGTAATGAACCTCACAGTGCATGAATGCATTCTTCTCCATTTATATTTGCTTTTATTTAAATGAAATAAGTTCATTTAAATGAATTTTATTTAAATGAACTTATTTCATTTAAATAAAAGCAAATATAAATGGAGAAGAATGCATTCACAAAATGTTCACAAGAATTGCAATAACATAAATAAACATTTATTTAAATAAAAGCAGTATAAATGGAGAAAAATGCAGAGACAGAGTCTCACTCTGTCACCCGGGCTGGAGTGCAGTGGCCAAACTCGGCTCACTGCAACCTCCACCTCCTGGCTCAAGCAGTCCTCCCACCTCAGTCTTCCAAATAGCTGAGATTACAGGCATGTACCTAGCTAATTTTTTTCTTATTTTTAATAGAGATGGGGTATCATCATGTTGCCTAGGCCGTTCTCAAACTCCTGGCTCAGACAATTCTACCGCCTTGGCCTCCCCAAATGGTGGGGTTAAAGGCATGAGCCACTATGCCTGGCTGAACCATAGCCCATTTTAGCATTGAATGTATTTAAAACAGTTTCATTGTTCTATCAAGAAAATATCCACATTTAAATGCACGCCTTAGAATAATTAACACTACTCACTATTAAATACTAAATTAGAACTGATTCTCTAAAGGGTCTTCACATATTGTACATCGTGCTAAGTAATATGAGTTTTAATTGCTTAACATAAAATAACTTAATGGCACTTATAATTCTTGTGAACACCAGTATAAATTTTAATAAAATGGAAGAAGCACATGGAGAAATGGTTCTTTGTTAAAATAGTTCATTTTTATAAGGCAGGTAAGAAATTAGTAAGTTAGATAACTGTATTAGTCTATTTTCATGCCACTGATAAAGACATACCCGAAACCAGGAAGAAAAAGAGGTTTCATTGGACTTACAGTTCTACATGACTAGGGAGGCCTCAGAATCATGGCCGGAGGAGAAATGGACTTCTCACATGGTGGCGGCAAGAGAAAAACGAGGAAGAAGCAAAAGCAGAAACCCCTGATACATTCACCAGTTCTCATGAGACTTATTCACCATCATGAGAATAGCCCGCGAAAGACCGGCCCACATGATTCAGTGACCTCCCCCTGGGTCCCTCTCACAACACGTGGGAATTTTGGGAGATACAGTTCAAGTTGAGATTTGGGTGGAGACACAGCCAAACCATATCAATAACCCTGAGGAAAAAGGTGACAATGCTGGGATCCAGAAAAATACAGATGTTTTTGAATAGGAAAAATCTCTAGATATACACAGTTAGGTGATCCCAATAGAAACATCTTTCAGTTTTGAAAGCCAAGGAAGCTTCCTTGAGTCCTGTGTCTGCAAAAATGATAAGTGAGATTTCAGACGTCACTGATGTGCAGTCCTTGCTTCACAAATGGACAACTGGAGATGAACAGAGGTCGGTGGACATGGACATAGAAGGAGAAGGAGTCACAGACAGATTCCCGAACTCTCAGTCCAGCTTCTCAAACCGTCCAGCATATAGTTGCTATCAACTCAGATATCCTTTAGAAAGGACGAAGTCTCAGATAGTCTCAGAGCTCACTTTACATAGTAACTCATTTCGCCTTCCCTCTAATAGTTTGAAAAGGTAAAAACAGAAAAGCTTCCTCAGTTTTCTAAGAAGGTTGACGAGAGGAAAGTAGCAGGAAGAGAAAGGCAGGTAAACCTTGGTAATGGACCATCCATTTCCAGCGATTATAGATAATAGTTATCGATAAAGAGAGAATTTCAGTCAACCACTAAGCAGATTCCCAGTGAGGAGAACACTGGAGGAACGTAAACAGTCAAGATGGAAGACCACCAGATGGCTGCTCTTCATAACCCGATAAATATAAGAAAAGAGCGGTGCTCCCATCCAGTTCTACACCAACGTCTCATGTGTATGTTGTGTTCTGAGTTTTGGGGAAGAAAAAATACCAATTCCAATTTACGTTTATTCGCATGTTGCTAGGAATTCAAGGAAGGCAGAAAAAATTGTACGAAATGATCTTTTGTTTGTGTTCCCTTCAAGCTACTCTTTTTCTCCTTTTGTTCCTTATGCCATCACTCCACCAGAACCGCACTCCAGACCGTGCAACTGCTGTCTCGGCCTTCAAAATACCCAAACTTCAACATGCTGAGGTTACCTCTGTTACGCTAGAGAACTTCTACTTAGAAACCCCAAACAAGAACAAATGAAAAGGAAGTAACGCACTACCTCCTGCTTCTCTGCCATCACTGCCTCCTAGGTGCTTCCCAGAGCAGTTTCCTGCTGCCGAGGGGGTCCTGCAGGAGCCTCCTCCCTGCTGGCATTTCCTCAAACCCCAGACATCAAGTCTAGCTCAGCCTGTGCGTCTCAGCTCAGCCTCTATTTTCCCCAGGGTAGATTCCAGGCAGCTGCCCTGGTTCAGGTCCTCTTAACATCCTGTGCGTTTCCTTCTCATCTTCCTTCTTGACAAGTCGAGGGTCATCAGGACTGGGCAGAGCTCCATCAGAGCAGGGAATGTTGGTTTTATACACTGGAGCTGAACAGGCTGTCTGGCATAAAGCAAGTAGCCAGTAGGATTATGGAATGCATGAACCTTAATTTTCTGTCCCTTTATTCCTGTCATTTCCTGTATCTCACAAAAAGGCTCCCAACCTTGCCAGCATCACCACCTGTGAAAATCCTACCACCCATTCCTTGGGCCTCACCTTCTTCATGAAGCCTTCTTTGATCACCTGTGTGTTTTCTGAATCCTTTAAGCACTTTCTGTGTTTGTCTCATGTCACTCATGATATACTAATTTGTGTTATTTCCTCTGCGCTATTCATACAGGAAAGTCTTTGCATAGTATAGTCCTTTATATCCATCCTTATCAGCATGTAGGTCACGGTAAAAAACCATCTTTTGCCTACATATCTCACTCCATCCCAGATTTTTCCCAAACTATGAAAGCAGTGAATTAAATACTCGCTTTTCTATCCTAGTGCTTGGCACAGAAGAAATGCTTGGTAAGCTTCTTACTTGCTCTGCAGAATCTGAATTGCAGTCATTTCTGTAATGTCTTTTCTACTCAGCTAGATTCCTACGTCCTGAAGGGCAGTCTTTGTTTTCTAAATAGTGATTAGCACAACAAATCAATGTGTCATAAAAATTGTCTACATTTCTTTCGATGGAAAGATGCAATTTTTAAAAATTACATTTTGCTTTTCCACTCTTGAAACATAAACATTTCCTGTTTGCCTTGTAAATAATACTTATGTAAGATGATCATCACTGAAGTTATTTTCCCAGACTCTGAGTATTAAGGGGAATGATGATTGCCTACGTTAGGAAGTTCAGATGAACTGAAGATCCCAAACTATGTTTGTTTCCCCAAGAAACGTTAGTGGAAGAGAGTGTTCCACCACATGTGGGTCCACAGCATGTGACATCATCTCAGCTGTGATTTGATTCTCCACATGCTTATGATTTCCACTCTAAATCTCAAGTTTGGTAAACTGGTTTTAAGGGATTTTTGCCACATATATCTTAAAAACTAAATTTTACAGTGGCTCTTGATACCTTTTTGAGAGCTAGCTAGACCTGAGTAAGAGAGATGATAGCTCCTTAATGATCGCCATCAAGGCATGATGAAATGCAGGTCTCCCGGAGCCATCAATCACCTGCTTGAAGGACCAGAAGGGCTGTTTCCCGGCTGAGAAGCAGGCTTCAATCTCCTGCCCCATTACTCTCAACGTCTTCCTTCTATTCTTCTCACTCCATTAGGCTCCTGTGTATCTGCACTGAGGCTGTATCAGAGTGACCTCTAGTCTCTAATCCCTGATAGTTCCATTTGGGTCTAATCTACCGTCCCGATTGAAACACTCAGGAATGCTTACAGCGGTATTTAATCTTTCTTTGCTCCAGTTCTTAGAATCTCATTTATAAATCTATTTGAAATGATCTCTTTTGTATCTATTGCTATCTTTTCCTGTAGGTCGATATATACTCTTTCCTCATCTAAAACCTGCTTGTGTAAAAGCACACGTCTTCCTGATTAATCGGGATCAAGTACTTTGTTATTTCTTTGCTGTTGGGGTCCTTGTCTAAACCTGCAATGCAACCATCAATACAGTCTCGGACTGACACAGTTGGCCTTTGAATCATTCTATAGAAAGGCAAAAAATTAAGAAGTAAGACTTTTGAAGCCTCGGGGGTTTATAAACAGGTTTAAAATTTCTCATATCTGAATATGTTGTAGTAATATGCATGATTTTGTTCTACTGAATATAAAATATGATACAAACTGCAGAACAGAGAATCACAGAGGATCAAGTGTAAAAAACAGCTGACAATAACCTTGACTAGGACTTTCCTGGAACAGGGAAACAGGAAGTATCTTCGATAGTCAAAAAACATATTTTGGAAGCTGCATATTGCTTCAAAGATGGCATCACGGACTAAACAAGGTCATGTTCTGTGATAGCAATGTGAACACTGTTATTTCACGTGTGTAGAGTCTCTGCTACAGACACACTGGTTCTGGCACCTGGTTTCATCCTCTGGGGATTAATTTTCATGGAGCAGTTTACAGGGAGTCTTTAACACTGCCATGAAGAAGATGGCTGTTAATTTAATTTTCCACCAAGGTATAAAAGAGCCCTGATGAAAAAGAAGTTATGTCACGGATATCTCACACAAAAAAGGAGAAGTAAATTGAGTTTAGGGTTCCTACTCCCATAGATATCCAGAGGTTCTTAAAAATTACCTTAATTTTTATAGCACACTTAAAAAATTGACATTTTTTTCATGGGCAACTAATGCATTTTCATATATAAACAAAATTTTGATTTTGATTCAAATTTGAAAAATTTAAGCTAATTCTGTAATAAAAAATTCTTATAATTTTAACCTTAACAATTCAAAAAGAACAAAATTTGTTGTTATGAAGTACTCAAAAGTTGGTTTAGAAATAAGCTGTCCTTGAGTCTGAATACTGGATCACATTTTTGAAAAATGTTCTAAGAAAAGTTTCTAGTTTGTCACCCAAATTGCATGTCAGACAACAGAGAACACTTTGTCACGCTTAGACACCATCATAATCTGAGTTTAACTTCAAAGTTTTCACAATTCAATTTTATTTAAAATTAAGAAAATATGACTGTAGAGAACAGCGTAAGGGCAGGGAGAACGTTTTTCTTCAGTCAAACACCAGGGCAGAAGAAAAGAGGCGTGAATGAGTTCCTTCGCCTTTTACCTCTGTTTTCATTTTCCACTCTCTACATTTAAGTGTCCAGCTGCCCTTTGACCGCAGTGGGACCCCTGAAAAGCCACAAAGGCTAGAATTGCTTAAATATGTATTTGGAGATATTTCTGCCGATAATTATTGGATGGTGCAGACGAGCATGGGCAGCACGAGAATATGGAGTCCACGGCTCCCAGGTTGTGCAAATAAAGACCGTCATTTGTGACTACCTCAGGGACACATTCCAATCCAAGATCGTTTTTAAAAACAAAAGCAAACCAACCTTTTACTGTTACTGGATACCAGAAAAAAAAAAAAGTACAGTTTACACATGAAACCATCCTGAGAAATTCTGAGTTTCATTTTCTGTGATTCTAATGAAGTCTAAAACAACAATAAAAACAAACAAAAGAAATGCAGATTCCTTGGAGGATAGTAATTTGATCAAACTAAAACATTAATAAGAAACTTTCTGGACATAAAATATGGAAATGACTTCTGACATAAATCCAAATTACTCAGTATTAGGAGACTTACTTGCTATTAATTCTGTTTCAGTCAACATCTCTCAAGAACATGAAATCAGAGATACAGACCATGAATATTAACTTTTCTTCAAACTAATGTTCCAGTTGGCATATACTGAGCCTAACGGGGGGAAAAGCATGATAAATAGATTGCATGTCGAGTGAGATGAAAACACTCTATTTATTATACTGAGTTTAATAGTTACATTGTTTATTATAGTTCAGGGGATACTTTTAACTATCTAATTTCATTTGAAATAAATCTTGGAGTTATTTTAAGAGGTCCTACTCTACTGCTTCTGATAAGGAAAAAAAATGTTTGATGGAAAAGACCTGGACTCCCGTCAAAATCAAATAATCTAAAAAAGAAAATATTATTTTACGTAACACTTCAGGTAAACTCTGCCTCTCAAAAATATATGATATATATAAAATATTATAGGTTGCTCAGTAGGATATCGACACCCCTCAGCAAGAATTTCTTCAAAATGATCTTGGTCATTTATAACTTTCAAGAGATCATTTAAATTTTCTTTCTTTTTTATTTGAGGAAATACCCCCGATCCTAAACCCCACTGTGTGTCCGTCAGGTGTGAGGGAACAGGCAAGGTTCTCACAGTTGGCCAAGGGACGCCTTGTTATCAGAAAAGCACAACTGTAGCCAGAGGTCTCAGAGGGGAGTGTTTGATGACAAGGTAGCTCAGTGTTATAAGTTAGGATTCGGAACTCAAAAATAATGCTCAGACACTAAAACTGTGGGGTTGTCCTCAGCCTATGTGTGCCCAAGTAAGAGAAACACACATCCCCCAATACACATACAAACACAAATATTGTTTTAAGTGTGTAAGGCAGGTGTGTCCAATCTTTTGGCTTCCTTGGGCCACACAGGAAGTAGAAGAATTGTCTTGGACCACAGATAAAAGACACCAACAATGAAAATAGCTGATGAACTAAAAAAAATTTAAAAGCTCACAAAACAATCTCATAATGTTTTAAGAGAGTTTACAAATTTGTGTTGGGCCACACTCAAAGGTGTAGTGGGCCGCATGTGGTGCCATGGGTTGGACAAGCTTGGTTTAAGATGTCATAGGTAAATTATAAAATGAAGATTGGCACAGAATAATAAAAGTCATATGCCATATCCAAAGTTGAGTTAATTTCACTAATTGAGAAAATCCTAATTGATTTCATCCCCCCCCCCTTTCTTTTTTCAACATGAGCTCATGTTATTAGACGTAATCAGCCACATGGCACTTTGCGACCAGTAGACATGCTCCTTTGACAATCAGTGTTATTCAGCCTGCTCACTGAGGAGTTAGCTCCTGGTGGTGTCTTCCCTTAGAAGAATCCATTTAACACCTATGAGTGAGTCAGCTTTTTCCTAAGTGACATCTTTGAGGGGAATGCAATGCCAGCTTCTCATATGCCAGGCTAAGGTGCTTGTCATATGCCAGGCTGTGGCCAAGCCCAGTTCCAGAATGTTAGCGCTGGGAAGGTCTTGGTTCTCTCCTAGTCCTCTGGCTTTTGGGCTTTACTTTCTAAGGGCAAAACTTCCCCTCCGCTGCACAAAAGCTTATGGGGAGGCCTGATTAAGACAGATTCTTCTGTGGGAGCTGGAAGGATTGCACAGAGCTCTCCCTGCCGTCCTCCACCCCAGGCATCTTGGTATGGTCAGGGTTTATTAGAAAACCAGCAACTCCAGGCAAGCCACTCATTGTATGCATCTTTTTTTTTTTTTCTTGGATCGACCTGATTATCGGTCATTCATTTTTTTTTAATCGCATTTTAGGTTTTGGGGTACATGTGAATAACATGCAAGACTGTTGCATAGGTACACACATGGCAGTGTGATTTGCTGCCTTCCTCCCCATCATCTATATCTGGCATTTCTCCCCATGCTATCTCTCCCCAACTCCCCACCCCCCGCTGTCCCTCCCCTATTTCCCCCCAACAGACCCCAGTGTGTGATGCTCAAGCATATATCCTTTGAGCTGACAAGAATTCTTTTTATAAAAAGGTAAGAACTAACAGTATTAGTATGCTCCCTCCTAAAATAACAGTGATTAGCGTAAACCTGAATTACGTTCAGGTTTCTCTGTCTAAAATAGAGTTAGGGTCAAGTTTGTATTTGTACTCGTAAAAACCGCTGGTAAATGTTACTGCTATTTAAAATGATCTACTAAGATTATCTTTAAGTGGATAAATGTTAATGAATTAAGAATATATTGGGAACACTGCTATTTAAAATTCTAAGAACTTGGAAATTTCGTCTAAGTGATAGAAATTTGAAATTTTAATAAATTTAAAATATATAAAATAAATTATATATATAGGGTCCAAAATACTGTCAAAACCTTGACTTTAGAAAACACAGGAGTCAGAGTTTATATTTAGCTGTATTGTGAAAATGCAATTCAGAAACATGGTTTTAAAAGGGAGTGAAAGAATTCAACTCACACTCAACACTGAGCTTGGGCCAGCTACTGGCATGGTGAGGGCTCACACCTTCAGCTCCTTCACTTAACAGACATTTCTTTGGCGGTTATTAAATACGGAAGAAAAAATAGAGTTGGATATGATGCTTCCTTTTCCTACCTTGATAAGAATATCTTTGAAGCATTTATGATCCTTAATTCCCTGTTTAAGTACAAATTTAGCTACATTCCAAAATATTTGCTATGTGCTGCGCTTTCATTCCTGTTCGGTCTCTTACTTCCATTTAGATCTTTGCACTGACTCAGTGATTTGAATGTCGTGTTTCAGAGTTATATTTTTGCTATTGATATTTAAATTGCCTTTTTTGTTGTTGAGATGGAGTTTCATTCCCGTTGCCCAGGCTAGCGGGCAATGGTGCAATCTCGGCTCACCACAACCTCTGCCTCCCGGGTTCAAGGGATTCTCCTGCCTCAGCCTCCTGAGTAGCTGGTATTACAGGCATGCACCACCATACCCGGCTGTTTTCGTATTTTTATTAGAAACAGGGTTTCTCTATGTTGGCCAGGTTGGTCTCAAACTCCTGATCTCAAGTGATCCACCTGCCTCAGCCTCCAAAGTGTTGGGATTACAGGCGTGAGCCACCGTGCTGATATTTAAATTTCTTAAAACATGACCAGATGTTGATATCCTCCAGTTACCCAGGGACTCTCTCCTGATGTTGTATGAATCAGACATATCCTTCCTAAGTTTGTACTGCAGGAGCCCTCAACTCTGCAGCGTTACTCTCTCTTCCACCGCAGTGTTAAATTTATCCATGTATTTGGTTAACTCTGACAATGTTTCCTTAGTATATTTTGAATCCGTGTTACTAAGATCATACCATTTCTTCCTGAATTACTAAACCTTTCTATCCTCAAAACCTCATCATGAAGGTTTGGAGGTTTTTCCTGGGACACTGAACATATTTTTCCTCAAAACCTCGAAAGTCTCCTTTTTAGGAATGTTTCTACCCTCCCATAAAAATGTATTTTATGTGTAATTAAAATGGTTTCAACAGCATTCTTAATACCTGCCTGGGTTATTACTTTCCACTCTTTTACTTTAGCTATTTTTCTGCTCACATGTTTTAGGTATGTCTGTTGTAACCTGCATAAAGCTAGATTCTCTTCCTTTAATCCAGTCTAAGAGTCACCGTCTTTTAAACTTCAGTTAGTGCATTTCCATTTCTATTCACCATTCAGGTGAATGGTCCAGGAGTTGCTTCCTGGGAGGTCCCCAGCCTGAGGTTTCAATAAGGACAGGGAAGATAATGACCTTGGCACAGGGATCATGACCTTTGAGAACACGACTGGCTGTCTCTTCTGGATGAGGGGCTCAGAGGGGTGTGGTCCATGCCGAGCACTGAAGACCTTTGAACTTGAGACCTCACTGGGACTTGAGGCCACCACCCCTACGTGGCCACACAGCTGGAGCTGATGAGGAGCCAGGGAACTGAACATCAAGGACATAAATCCAGCCAAGACAGAGAGGCCCAGCTCTGAACCTAGAAATGCATGGTGTTCGGAAAGGCCTCAAGAAGCAGCAGCCATTATTTACTGCCAGAAAATTCACCAGGCAAGTCCCATATGTGTTAGGAGTGGGAGCAACTCCACACGTCCTACAAGTGCGGCGATGACAAGGAAGCCTCCACAATTCCCTCCTCGTTTGGCACCAGGATGTTCTAAGCCAAGAAGGGTCTTTTGAGTGCAGGGAAGATGAGGGAACCTGAAGCCAAAGCTGTCACCTCCTTCAGAATTCCAAAGTCCACCCTGCAGAAGGGATTTGTAGGGGAAGCCAGGCTGAGAAAGTTCCCGCTCACTCAGCACCGAGAATTCACACCAAGGAGAGGCCTCCTATGGGAGGTTCTTCAGCCATGTTCATTCAGGACTTAAGCATCCCGAATGCTCACACGGGAGAGATGCCTGGTGAGTGCAATGAGTGTGAAGAAGCCTCATTTGTCACCGGGAATGTCATAGGCTGGTGGGCCTCATGAGCATGGCCAGTGTGGGGGACAGATTTGGGCTACTGTCAGCCCAGTACCCAGGACTACAACGCATGCTGCATGAAACAACATTCTACACACAGGATTTTACGTACCACACAGGAAGAATGAATACTGGCCCCTAACTCAGTTTTCAGTTCTAGTTATAACTCAAACATTATACATATAATGTTGTATATATGTATAACATACATACATTTAATGTTGCCCCTAAAAACTTGTATGTAGAAACTGATGGGTTTATGCTTACAAGTTTTTACGGGCAACATTATATGTATGTACATATGTATAACATATATATGTATATATATGGAAACATAGATGTATATGTAATTATATTATTAGATGTAATTATATCTACATATTAGGTATGCTATAATATATACAGATTACATCTGTATACATGTGAAGGTATGTAATTATACTTAAGAATTCTGCCCTGGCCGGGCACAGTGGCTCATGCCTGTAATCCCAGCACTTTGGGAAGCTGAGGTAGGCAGATCAAGAGGTCAGGAAATCAAGACCATCTTGGCCAACATGGTGAAACCCTGTCTCTACTAAAAATACAAAAATTAGCCAGGCGTGGTGGTGTGCACCTGTAGTCCCAGCTACTCAGGAGTCTGAGGCAGGAGACTGGCTTGAACCTGGGAGGTGGAGGCTGCAGTAAGCCGAGACCACACCATTGTGCTCCAGCCTGGGTGACAGAACAAGACTCCATTTCAAAAAAAAAAAAATTCTGCCCTATGATATATGCATTTTAATTTCATCCCAGTAGGAAACTTGCAAGACTGTGCCATGTCTCAAAAATCTGTGAGTGTCATACAAGCCATTATTTTTGTCCAGGATTTCTTTCTTCAGGATCTGGATGAATAAAAATCTGTTGATAGCCCCTAGCCCTAGTGTGGCGGAGAGTGACTGTTTATTGCTGCCGACTGCTATCTTGGTACCCTTGTGATCAGCCAGCAGATTGGTGAGAGAAAGCTCCTCTAATGATTCTCGCTCAAACACTGTACCTGTTGCTTTTGACAGACTCTGTTCCTTAGAGAAGATATTGACTGCCAGCTGGCTCTGACAGTTTGGGAGCTAACGCTGACATGTGAGTTGGCACCATAACAGTATTTACAACTCAGGAAATGTATACAGTCAGACTGCGATGGAGCCAGCGAGGTTTGAGGTTAAAAAAAATAATAATAACAATATACATGTTAAGCATGACCACAATAACAAAATGACTTTAAAAATAAATTCAGAGCTTAGGGCTTTTTTTCAGGAAATATCTGCTGTCTATGAAACATATGGCATATACTTGCAAAGAGAGAAAGTGCTGTAAAGAACAGAGGATGAGAATTGAATCACATAGCCAGCCACCCATATTATATGTTGTAATAGTTCACTATGTGAGAACACTACTAAAGAAAGGTAGAAAAAAGTATATTGTGAATGATGCGGAATATAAATATAAAGTATCACTGGAGTAGGAAGAAAGGTGAATCGTACACTTTTGTTATTTTTCTTTTGGAGGCTCTGAACTGGCTCTCGTTTTCTTTCCACGGATATAACTTTGTAAGGCATTTAAATTGGCACAGTTCCACATGGTCACCCAAAATGATTAGGTCACTAGGAAAGCGACCCTGGAAGGCAGTGGCACAGGTTGGACTTTTGGTGAATGTAATTATCATATTTGAATATCATAACACTTTTGGTAATATTATCAGATGGAAGAAGAGTCAGTTAACATTTTCATCTCTAATTTCCCAGCAAACAGCGAAGACGCCATCATTTTCTTGCAATAAGAAGAATGAACGTGACCAGGTACTTACTGCACTAGTCCCAGGGCAGTTTGGGGACTGGCATTCACCACTCATCCGGTTTGGAATTAAAACATCATCCCAGCAAGATGGACCCTTTGGGAAGAAACAACAATATATTTTTATATGAGTTATAATAGAAATGTACTTCCTAAGACATTTTCTAAAATGTTTCCACTTATATTATAAAACAGTACTGAAATTAATGTGTAGTCAAATGATTTTCAAAGCATGGTCTGCAGACTCTGGAGGTCTTCCTGACCCTTTCAAGGGATCTGCTAGGCCAAAACTATATTCATCAAAATACAGAGACTATATTTGACATTTTGCTCCAAATATGTTCATTTTCCACTTGTAGCCTCCCTCTAGGGCTGAGGTTAAATGCTGCCTTGCTAGAAAGGCCATTTCTGACTTGGTTCCACTTCTCTGTCTGCCCTTTCAGGTTTCCTTTGCTTCATAGTAATTGTCACCGTCCCCCCACCCGGCCATGCAGTGCCCAGCACAGAGCGAGGGCTGTCTGTCCTGACTGACTGTAGCTTCACAAAAGCCCACTTGGTCTACTCTGTTCCCTGAGGCATCCCAGCACCCAGAGAAGGGCCTGGCATGGACGGGGTGCTCAGCAAACTTTCCTCGGCATCAAAGAAACAAAAATACAAATAACAGCAGCACCTTCTGTTTTTGTTTTTGTTTTTAGATGGAGGCTCGCTCTGTTGCCCAGGCTGGAGTGCAGCAGTGCGATCTCGGCTTACTGCAACCTCTGCCTCCTGGTTTCAAGCGATTCTCCTGCCTTAGCCTCCTGAGTAGCTGGGACTACAGGTGTGCGCCACCACACCCGGCTAATTTTTGTATTTTTAGTAGAAATGGGGTTTCACCATGTTTGCCAAGATGGTCTCGATCTGTTGACCTCTTGATCTGCCTGCCTCAGCCTCCTAAAGTGCTGGGATTACAGGTGTGAGCCACTGCACCTGGCCTACACTCTCTTAAATTAGAGAAGACCACTTGAAATGAAATATCAGTGTCAATTATTGCATTCCTCTTGGAAAGCAAACCAGTGGCTATGACTGTAATCATGGCTCATGACTGTAATCCCAGCACTTTGGGAGGCTGAAGGGGATGGATCACCTGAGGTCAGGAGTTTGAGACCAGCCTGGCAAACATGGTGAAACCCTGTCTGTAATAAAAATGCAAAAATTAGCTGGGTGTGGTGGTGTATGCCTGTAATTCCAGCTACTCAGGAGGCTGAGGTAGGAGAATCGTTTGAACTCAGGAGGCAGAGGTTGCAGTGAGCCAAGATCGTGCCACTGCACTCCAGCCTGGGAGACAAAGCAAGACTCCATCTCAAAAAAAAAGAGGCAGATAGGGGAGAAGACACACAGGACCAGGTGCAGTACATTTCCAGATCCTCAAATCTTCCAGACAGAAAGGTCAGATCATCTACTTGGAAACAAAAATCAAAACAGATTTTTTAAATTGTAGCAATACCTTCCATTTCGACCTAAAATTCTGTATCTGGCCTGATTATCAGTTAAATGGGAAAATGGGAAAAAGTGCCTTGGGGAGATACAAGCTGGAAGGTTGGTTTGTGTGTCTGCAGGGCTCAGGGTTCAGGAAATCATCGGATGCCAGAGGAAAGCCCCAAGTGGCAGGCCTGGACCTCCTCCCCGTGGGTGGAGCAGTGAGGTGGCTATATGAGGGGCTGAGTGGAGAGAGGAGCTGTGGTCTCCCCAGCTGTGACACACAAGGAAGGAGGAGGGAAGGCGGCATCGAGGGCTGGAGGAGATGGACAGTTTCCAGGAGACGTGGTATGAGGCCAGAGCCCAGCACAAGGCAGTAGGTTAGGATTCAGGGGTGGAAGTTATGGTGATTTTACTACCAACGTTTGAACCCAGCCAGTGTTTAAGTTGTAGGAACTAAGTCGGTCATCATGAGTCAGCACAAGGCCCAGCTCTGCTTCTGAAACTAGTGCAGAGCTGCCCTGCCACCTTGCAGCAGATGCTGGGGAACATGCCGTGGGAGGTGGAGAGGGGCTCAGAGCCACCCCTGCCAGTCTGCAGAAGTGCTCCCTCCCTCTCTCCTTCACCATTACACGTGCACACAAGACATGCACCCAACACACTCACACATACATGCACATACCCCACACTCACTCCTACACACACAGGAATGCACACACACAGCATGCCACACACCACACATGCATAAACACACCACATATGTAATGTGCACACACATCCCACACACATACACCCACACACATGCATGCACACCAAGACACACCACACATGCATAAACACACCACATATGTACACGTGCACACACATCCCACACCCCACTCACCCCAAACACACCTCACACACCTCACACACATGCATGCACACCAAGACACATCACACATGCCTAAACACACCACATATGTACACATGCACACACAATCCCACACAACTTACACACTCCACACACCTAACATACCCCACATACACCCACACCCATGAACACACACCAAGACACACCACACATGCATAAACATGCCACATATGTACACATGCACACACATCCCTCACACCCCACACACTTAACACACCCTACACACATACACCCACACATATGCACACACACCAAAACAAACCACACATGCATAAACACACTACACACACTCACATGCACACACACGACACCACATAGCACACAGGTGTACATATACTAATACACTCACACACTCATGCATTCACACATGCACTATTCTAGAGAAAAGCAGGGGGACGCAGAGCAGTTCTCCAGGCCTGAGGTGTCCCTGAAAGAGACTGAGCCATTCGACAGAGCCTCTTTACTCCAGACCTCAAAGGGAGCCGCATCTGGGAGCCACCAATCATTAATCCCAAAGCCACTGCTTAAGATAGAGGTAAGTTTGCAGAAAAGAGTTAGAGCAGGACTGAAACTGCGATGGTTTGAAAAGCCTGCTTTCAAGCTTGGACTCGGCTGACGTCTCGGAATGTGAATTTTGAAAGTGTCCTCATCATTCCCTCACTGCTATGGCTGGTGTGTACAGCCTGAACTGTCTGTACGAACCATGGCTATGTGCAGCATCTCACCCTCTGCAAGTCTGGAATTTTGATAAGCCTCAGGCAGAGGTGGCTACATATCCAGTTCCCACTAAACTGCTGGGCACTGAGTCTCTAATGAGCTTCCTGGCAGACAACACTTCACACACGTTGTCATAACTGGCTGCTGGGGGAATGAGTGCCTCTTGACTGACCACTGAGAGAGGACTCAGAGCCTTGCCTGTGGTTTCCCCTAAAAGTCTCCCACTGGGCCCTCTCCCTTTGCTTCATATCCTTTTGTTGTAGTGAATCTTAAGCTAGGTGTCTGATGGCATGGCGAGTCCTGGTGAATCACTGAATCTGGAGGTGGGAAGTGGTCTTGGGGGCCCAGGACATGATGACATATAATTGGTGATCAAGGCAATGTTCTCCCAGGCACATAGGAGGGTCAGGGCGCATCATTAAGATCACATCAGTCACAAAGAAGAAGACATTTAATTTTCTTTGTACATCCCAATATATTCACGATAATGTAAGCACTTATGTGATCTTCAACTTTAGAGTAATACTGTTAAAAATGAACAAAGGATTTTTTTTATTACATTTTAGGTTTTGGGGTATGATTATGTAACCAAATATATATGTTATTCAGCTTGGACAATATAAAAGGAAAAACAGAAATGTGAGGAATTGAAAGGCAGAAGTGAGGCTGGAGAGAGAAGAGAAAAGTGGGGATTACTGTCCTTACCTGCCAAGTTGTTATTAGTATAAGGCTGTCTGCACCTTTGCTTTTTAAACATGTGCATATATTCACTTGAAAAAAAGTCATAAATGTATAGAAATAAAAGAGAGGTAAAGAAATGATACCTAGGACCTTGATCACATTCATCAGCCTCATTTTTCCAGCTTAAAGTGAGAAATTCAGTGGAGATAAATGTGGCTAGAATGCAGTCTGCTACAATGATTACACTTTTTAATGTGAGGACCTTTCTTACTCCTATACAAAAACTATGAGCCATAATTGCTTTAGCCATGCAACTCCTGGAACACTGTGTGCAATGATTAGGCAATTAAGTTCTATATTTTCTATAATATGACAGGAGAAAAGTTAAATCTTCTTTGTAATGGTACAGACTCACTGGGACATTTGTTTCTATTTTTTGGATACTCATTCATACTCATGGTGTGAGTAGTATGGATAAACTAGTGTGTCCATTTTATTATACCGAATATCCATATCCAACAGAGGATTTTAATTATGATTATTAAATATATATGTGATATACAAATTGCATGGCAAATCATAAATCCTTTGAGTAGAATGCAGAGGGCACATCTTACCCCTTTGTTTTAATGTCTGTTTCTCTGTAGGTTGTGGTTTGTTCTACCTTTATGTACAGTACAGATCAGATTTCTCTCATTTTTAGACAATTAGGAAATCTTTAGAGTCAAATTTGTGGACCAGCTCTTGCAATTTTATGTAACTCATACTACACAGTTCGTTTACGAATATTACCCTCGGCTTTACATTACTTTCCTTTGATCCCTTTCCTCATGTAATTTAATTTTTCCTGGTTTTCATCTCCATGCATCCCTGCAAGCTCGTTACATCATTCTCAAATGAGGCAGGGTATCATTAGGTAATTGTGGGGCCTTGTGACTAAACCTGACTGACAGCTCTGACAGAGGCAGCACTCTCTTGGGATGGAAGTCCTCTCTCCTCCAGGAACAGGGTGATCTATGGCTAGATGCCTGTGCCGAGCTCTGGCTCTCATACTGTGGCTGGTGGCAATTCTCACTGAACCATACTGTGCTTGAGGCACCGAAAAGTCCCTGGGTTTAAAATAAATCCATTTCGCTGTGGTTAACCATTAAGTAATGGGACATTGCTTCTCTTTTCTGTAAATGTGGAAGTTTTTTTGACTGACTGATGGCACATTCAATGGTAAATAACTCATCTATGTGGCAACAGCCAAGGAGGAGCACTAATAGGCTGGGCACAGTGCCTCACACCTGGAATCTCAGCACTTTGGGAGGCCCAGGCGGGCGGATCACCTAAGGTCAGGAGTTCGAGACCAGCCTGGCCAACATGGTGAAACTCTGTCTTTAATAAAATACCAAAAATTAGCTGAGTATGGTGGCACTTGCCTGTTATCCCAGCTACTCAGGTGACTGAGGCAAGAGAATCGCTTGAACCCGGGAGGCAGAGATTGAAGTGAGCCGAGATCATGCCACTGCACTCCAGCCTGGGCAACAAAGCGAGACTTCATCTTAAAAAGGAAAAAAAAAAGGAGCACTAATAATGCAAGAGTTAGGTCCCAGTTATATTTTGCTCCACAGAGTAAGATTTCTTACTTCAAAGTCTAGAATTCAGTGAGACTTTTCTGTGCATATCACAGATAGTTATTTTTTCATATTTAAAATTTTAGTGCCCAAATAGCAACTAAAATATTTATGGAACAATTCCTATAATTGTCACATCAGGTACTATGTTATCTTACAAATCGATGTTTTACAGAGACATTATAGAAAATGCATTCACAATTTTCTTCTTGATTTCAAACCATAATACAATGGTATAAGTAATAAAACTGAATGAAATTCTTCTGAACCTGGGCCTTCAACAGAGTAAAATGGATATGCTAGTTTATGCAGCTACTCACACTAATAGTGTGAAGGCTATGACTATCCTGAAAATAGAAACAACCGTCCAAGTGAATCTATACCCTTACAAAGCCGATTTAACATGCTCCTGTCAAATTTCGGAAAATGTAAAACTTTAATTGCCTCATCATTGAACACAGTGTTTTAAGAGTTTCATGGCTAAAGCAATTACAATGAATGGTTTTTATATAGTAGTAAGAAAGGTCTTCAAATTAAAAAGAACTGCAAAAATTCATGACAGTAGAAGGGAGCTATGGATTATAATATGTCAGTTAGAGAACCAAAACCACTATTTCATCCCTCAAATCTACAGAATTATAGAAAGATATCTCAATAAAATGGCACATGGTCCATTACGAAAAATTTAGCTAGTTTTTAGAAAACTTTCTCTCTTTTTTGCCTAGTAATGGGTACAACCAAGGAAAATATATAAATTACTTCAGCAACACTAGCAGGGTGAGGAAACCATGGGCTGCTGGTCAAATCTCACCTTAAATAGCCCTTGAGCTAAGAAATGTTTTCATATCTTTTAATAGTTGAAAAGCATAAAAAGAAGAATGTTTCATGATACATGGAAACCATGTGAAATTTAAAATTCAGTGTCCATAAAGTTTTACTGGCATATAGCCACATATAGCATGGTTGCTCGCATGCTACAGTGAGCCATTGCAACACAGACCTCATGACGCATACAGCCTACCGTATTTACTGTTGGGCCCTTTATAGAAAAAGCTTGCCAACCCCTGATTTACAGCAAATAAAATTTTCCAAACTCACAGTGAAAAGTACTCTTTTAATTTTAATATTGTGGCGGCACTTTGGCTAACAAATAATCACATTTGTCTGTATGAGTAGGTATGTCCTTGGTCTCAAGTGAAAAATTACAATGGAACCCTGAGTGCTGTTGACCTGAGGATTCCGAGAAGACGCTGACAGAGAGGCAGCATCTGAATCCTGGGATTCATCAAACTGTTTGCATCAGTAAGTGGAAAAGAACAACTAGAGATGGCATTTGAGGATTGGTCCTGACTAATGTTACTATCTATAGAAAAACACGAAGCAAATATTATCTAAAGACAACTATATGATGCATATAAATCAGAAATACAGGAAAATTACCCAACAGAGGGAAAGCATTGATAAAATCTATAAAATGTGGATATTAAATTTATTTTCAAAACTTCTAGAACTAATCATCCAAAAGCCATTTCGGCTATGTCTTTCAATGCCCAACAAAGTGGAATGTTAAAGTATGTAACCGGCTAATTCATATCAAAGCATTCCTCGGACTGACAAAGCAAAATGATTTTTTTTTCTTTAGTTATCTAAATAAATGCTATAATCTCCTCTTCCTATGTGGGTCTGTGCATTGATGCTTAAAATAAATTGCTAATTTTGTTTTCCAAAATGCTACTAGAAAACCATGGCATATACAGTTTTTTAAAAAAGTTATTTAATAGTAATTTTACTTAAACTATACTACCCTGTTATCTCATCTTGTCATCAAATATGAAGCATTTAAAATATTCTCTTGAATAATCCACAAACATTAAGCCATATAATTAAGTGTAAGAGACTAAAATAATTTTGTAATTCATACCAAGGATATAATACAGCAAGAGCAAAACTATCTTTAAAACAGCTGTACTCAGAAGCTTGAGTCCTCCCTTGATGTTTTTCTATCTCTATCTGCAACAAAATGATAAGAAGGAGCGCTGAGGTTCAAAAACCTGTTGAATTTCATTTCTACCAATGACTAGCTGTATGTTCCTGAGCTAGTTGCATGTGCCCATTCCAAAGTTAGTACTCTTCATCTGAAAAGTCAGGAATTAAATATCTACTTCACAGACTGTGCATGAAGATTAAATGAAACAACACAGTTGCAAACAACAGAGTTCAAAGGCAGCACAACAAATGCCTTTACATGGCGTCTGGCACATAGAGACTTAAAAAATTGGCAAGTGTTACAAGTATTATTTCTTATTTCCCCAAATAAGAACCTCCTGAATAGGGTTATTTTTGGTTTAGTAAAAGCTGAGCCATAAAAGGCCATTTCCAGGGGATCTGGCAGCCCAGTGGGTTTCGGAATTCGTCCTTTTTCTTAATTTCCCTATTATCCAGCCCTCCCCCAAGATGATGTCACTTTCTACAGCATGCTGTTTCTAATTCTTCTAAAGCATGTATCTCCCTCTGTCATATAGTAGACACTGTTCTGAACACCCATCTCCCTCCATTTGATTGAACGATCCCATGCTTTCACAAAGAGAAGCACATGCCATGCTTAGAGCAGCGGCATAACAAATGCAATCACGAAATAGTAAGCAGGGAAAAGAAAGAAAAAAATTCGTTAAACCAAAATATTCATCCACTTACCAAGTATTTATTGTTGCTCTTAAACCCTGAGTCTGCAGTTATAAAAAAGAGAGAATAATCCCTTTTCTTGTAGACTTTATGTAGTAGCTACAAAAATGGTATTACAAATGAATGATCACACTCATGAAAATGAGTAAGATTTTTGAAAATGCCCATATCAAAGACTGGCCAGTTGTAAAACAACTGTAATGTGCACACTGCTGGTGCAAATGTAAAATGGTACAGCCATTTCAGAAATCTATGAGGCATTCTTTGTTGAAGTAAACATATAAGTAACATATGATTGAGTTATGGTACCCTTAGGTATTCATGTGAGATAAATGAAAATATATCCATACAGAATGTTGCAGGCAAGTGCTCCTAACAGTTTTATTCATAATAAATGCAAACTGAAGGGCATCCACATATCTATGAAATATTTTATCTGAATGGATGAACAAGATGTGGTACACCTATTCGGTGCACTGCTACTCAAGAATAAGCAGTGTCCTCTTACCTACAAATGGAGCAACATTAATGATTCTCAAAATTGGTCTGAGTGAAAGAAGCAAACATGAAATGGAATACATGGCATGATTTCATTTATATGAAATGCAGAGGTCACTTGGGGTGGGACCACAGATTGGGAACGAGCTACATAAACACATAAGAGTTATTTTGAGGGTTATGGGCTGAACTGCATCCTCTCAAAATTCATGTTTAAGTACTAATCCCCACTACCTCAGAATGTAAGTGCATTTGGAGATGGGTCTTGAGATGACGTCATTAGGGTGGGTCCCAATGCAATATGACTGATGCCCTTAAAAACGGAGGACATTAGGACACACACACACACACAGAGGAAGGCTTCTGTACGTGTGAAAATATGGGGAGAAGGTGGCCATGTGCAAGCCAAGTACAGGGGCACTAGAAAACACCAAGCCAGCTGACACATCTTGATCTCAGACTTCTAGCTGCTGGAAATGTGAGAAAACACATTTCTACTGCTTAAGCTTTCCAGTCTGGGGTATTTTGTCATGGCAGTCCTAGCAGACAAATCTAGAGGTTATGGAAATGCTTTTTTATCTTGACTGTGGTGGCAGCTTTATGTTGTTACATACTTATCAGAACTCCTCAAATTGTACCGTTCAAAATGGAGGAAGTCTATTTACACAAATTATTCCTCAATAAAGTGGGTTCGGAACTGAGATGTTGACAAGGAAATTCCGTAAGAGACAGAGAATCTCTGTAGCAAGTGTTGCTTGAACAAGTGAATATAAATAACTCACTCCATACAGAAAACAAACGGGAGCATCTTCATAACCTTGGAACAGGTACAATTTTCGTATAAGGACACAGAAGGCTCTGAACCCACATAAAGAAATGTGTAAATTGAACTTCAATGAACATTAAAGCTCATCAAAAACACTATGAATATGAATATGCAAACCACAGACTTGGGAAAATATCAATAATACATATAATTGTCAAATAAGTCATCTCACAGCATTTAAAGAGCTAATATAAAGAACACATTAGTAATATAGAGGCAAGCACACCAGTTAAAAATAAGCAAAAAACCTGAACAGACTATTCACAAAACAAGATGTATAAGTGGCCAATAATTATATAAAACAATGGTCAATATCATTCATAATCAGGAAAATGCTGAATAGGAATGGTGAGAGAGGGCACCCTTGTCTAGTGCCAGATTTCAAAGGGAATGCTTCCAGTTTTTGCCCATTCAATATGATATTGGCTGTGGGTTTGTCATAAGTAGCGTTTATTATTTTGAGATATGTTCTATTGATACCTAGTTTATTAAGAGTTTTTAGCATAAAGGTCTGTTGAATTTTGTCGAAGGACTTCTCTGCATATATTGAGATAATCATGTGGCTTTTGTCTTTGGTTCTGTTTATGTGATGGATTACATTTATAGATTTGCATATGTTGAACCAGCCTTGAATCCCTGGGATGAAGCCTACTTGATCGTGATGGACAAGCTTTTTGATGTGCTGTTGCATTTGCTTAGCCAGTATTTTATTGAAGAACTTTGCATCGATGTTCATCATGGATATTGGCCTGAAATTTTCTTTTTTAGTTATATCTCTGCCAGGTTTTGGTATCAGGATGATGTTGGTCTCATAAAACGAGTTAGGGAGGATTCCCTATTTTTGTATTGTTTGGAATAATTTCAGAAGTTCTAGCTAGAGCAATCAGGCAAGAAAAAGAAATAAAAGGTATTCAATTAGGAAAGGAGGAAGTCAAATAGTCTCTATTTGCAGATGACATGATTGTATATTTAGAAGACCCCATCACCTCAGCCCAAACTCTTCTTAAGCTGATAAGCAACTTCAGCAAAATCTCAGGATACAAAATCAATGTGCAGAAATCACAAGCATTCCTACACACCAATAACAGACAAACAGAGAGTCAAATCATAAGTGAACTCCCATTCATAACTGCTACAAAGAGAATAAAATACCTACGAATACAACCAACAAAGGATGTAAAGGACCTCTTCAAGGAGAACTACAAACCACTGCTCAAGGAAATATGAGAGGACACAACAGATGGAGAAACATTTCATACTTATGTTTAGGAAGAATCAATATTGTGAAAATGGCCATACTGCCCAAAGTAATTTATAGATTCAATGCTATCCCCATCAAGCTACCAATGACCTTCTTCACAGAACTGGAAAAAACCACCTTAAACTTCATATGGAACCAAAAGAGAGCCCACATAGCCAAGTCAATTCTAAGCAA
>CAUYLG010018973.1:0-15128 GCA_963573385.1 Cacajao melanocephalus
ACTTTGTGATCTGCCCAGCTCAGCCTCCCAAAATGCTGGGATTACAGGCATGAGCCACTGCACCCAGCCGCCAGTTACTCTTCTTAGCTATCCTCTTAAAACTTTAGTCAAGATTCTATATTATTAAAGCCTCCATAAGCATGTTAGCTATCCTCTCAAAACTTTAGTCAAGATTCTATATTATTAATGCACTCATAATAAATTCTCTCTTATGTAACTATGGCTCCTAATATTAATTTGTGGCTTTGCAAATATGAACTATCTACCATTAACATGTGAACCCCAGATATCTGAGGCAGGTCTCAGTTAATTAAGAAAGTTTGTTTTGCCAAGGTAAAGGACGCACGCCCACGACACAGCCTCAAGACTTCCTGAAGACATGCGCCCAAGGTGGTCACAGCATAGCTTAGTTTTATACATTTTAGGGAGAAATGAGACACCAATCAACATATAAAAGATGAACATTGGCTAGATCACGAAAGCTGGGACAACTGGAAGTAAAGGCAGGACAAGTCAAAGTGAGGACTATGCTTCCAGGTCACAGGTAGATAAGAGACAAATGGTTGCATTATTTTGGATTTCAGACTAGCTTCTTCAAAGGAAGCAATCAGATATGCATTTTTCTCAGTGAGCAGAGGGGTGACTGGATAGAATAGTAGGCAGGGTGACCCTAAGTAGTTCCCAGCTTGACTTTTCACTTTAGCTTAGTGATTTTGGGGCCCTAAGATTTAGTTTCCTTTCACAGATATGAAACCCACAACATAACTCTGTGTCTAAAGGTTTAATAGTTATAAAACATTACTGCAAATGAGGAAAGAAGGTGCAGATTCTCATTTCTGCCTGCATTGCTCTCTTACTACAGATTCTCAAAGTTTCGCATGTATCGTGTGTGAAAATAGGTTGGAGAACGTTCTATCTTCTTGTTTTGGGTGATGTAACAAGTATAAAAATGCACCATTCACACCTCCTACTATGGGGAGCAGACTGACAGCTGCAGCTGTCACTTCTCCAGAACTTCCACTGCATTCATGCCATCGCCAGGTTTCTGTGGGCAGCTTCCAGTTCATGACTGCACAGTGGGGATGCTAATGCAGACCCATTTCTGCAAGACGCAGAACTCCTCAAATGGGAAACTTGAGCTTGAGGATTCCTCAGGGGCTTAATCAAACCTTTCTTTCAACTGTGCTGCCATTCAAGACACTTTCTACTCTTCCCCACTCCTTCAGGTTTCAGAAATGAAACTCAGTCTGATTGTTCTGCTTACCTTTGACTCCCTTGATATGTTGAACAGGTATTTCCCCCAATAAATCTTGCACATCTAATTTCATTTTGGAATCTGCTTCTAGAAGAGACCAAACTAACATATCATTTTCAATATATCAGTCTTCATCACCGATATATTGAAAATGTATATATTAAGGAATCATACCTTAGCATTACTCTGTGAATCAAAGAAAATTAAGCATTGCATTTAATTTTTTCAGTTATTCAAACACTCAATAATTATTGAGGACTTGCTATATGTGGATGTAGACACAGTTTTGTCTCTCAAATACTACCTTCATGATTCATATGGTCACAGAGTTGGAATTACTAGAATGATAGGAATTTTCAACTCTTATTTTTGTGAGAATCAAATAAAACCTCAGAGATTTTTTAAAATTTATTTTATTATTTGTTTATATTTCCATATATAAACAATGATATGTAGTTCATTCAGGTACAAGACTGAGGTGCTTCAACTGGACTATGCCCTATTCAGCTTTCATTTACTTGGGCTGACTCACCCATTAGCACAGTCTGATTTAGTTGTCTCTTCTGTTCCAGCTGAGAGCTCTCCCCAATAGAACCATAATTGTTCCTTCATAGCTGGGTTCCTCAGGCTCAGCACTAAGGATGTTTGCACTAGCTGACTCTTTGTTGTGGGTGAATTTCCTCTGTCATATAGCATTCTTGGCTTCTACCCACTAGATGACAATGGCAACACTCCAGTTGTGACAATCAGAAAGCTTTCAGGAAATTGCCGAATATTCCCAGGGGAGTAAATTTGCTCTCCTTTGAGTATCCATCTCTATAAAAATTCCTTGAAGAACAATAAAGGTTTAGTTGAGAATGACTGACCACAATATAAAAAATATGTTTACTACATAGATAAATGTAATATAAAAGTGTATGTGTGAGTGTGTGTGAGTCACCTCTGGTTTAGGGAAGTTTATGTGCTCTCTTTAAATCCACTCTGCCTCTTACTTGATCCTTAGTTCTATGTCATGCTCTTAGTTCTGTTGCCTTGTTTTAGATTTTTGAGTGGATACATTAATTGCTACTAGTCTAATTTTTTTTTGTATCAAAATGAAAATTCTATCAATAGAGAATTTTGTCTTTCTGTCTTCAATTCCTCAAGGTTCAGAACTTTAAATACATATTTTTAATAGATTACTTTTATTTCCATTTTTATTTAAACTATTTATTAAATTAATGAATACTTACTGAGTTTCTCTTATGTGCCACTCTGCATAAGGTACTTGGGAACAAATGGAAACAAAATATCTTGATCAAGTTTGCATTCCAGAGTACCTGAGAAAGTGTATGAAGATGTTCACTCTCCTCAATGTGTGCCAGTTGAAACCATATCCAGATTCCAAGCAATGGCTTAATATTTTGCACTGATGGGGTGCTGGTGGTGGTGGTGATGAAGGCTTGGGTATGAATAAAAGCGGTTTAAAGAAAGGGGTTTAGTGATCATATTTACTAGAGATGCATGCACATGGACACAAACTTTTGGTATAGAAGTGCTAGGAAGGGAAGAGTGTGGTCCCGTTAAATGATATGGAAATGGGTAAGGAAAAGCTGGGTAGAGGAGGCTGTAAGGACCTGCAGGGACCTAGGTCTTCACACCCAAATGTGGCATTTTCCAAGACTACCCTGGCCTGTCATGTCACCAACCAGGGCCTGTAAAAACCCAAGACCTTAGCAAGGCAGAGACAGAAGCTGCTGGACAGTGAGAGGAATACATTGGTGGAAGATGAGCAGCTGGGCATTGAGAGGAAGTGGAGGACAGCATGCCAGTGGAAGAGTACACCGCCAGAAGCCAGCACGCGGGCAGGCCACTGACCAGAAAAACGACGTGGGGTTTGGCCAGGGCAGCTGGAGGAGAGCCTCTGAGCAGCCCAAGTCCAGGGGGAAACCATCTCCCTTCTGGCTCCCCCATCTGCTGAGAGCTACTTCCACTCAATAAAACCTTGCACTCATTCTCCAAGCCCAGGTGTGATCCAATTCTTCTGGTACACCAAGGCAATAACCCCAGGATACAGAAAGCACTCTGTCCTTGTGACAAGGTAGAGGGTCTAATTGAGCTGGTTAAGACAAGCCGCCTCTTGACAGCAAAATGAAAAGAGCAAAACTAAAAGAGCACCTGTAACACACGCCCACTGGGGTTTCAGGAACTGTAAACATTCACCCCTAGACACTGCCATGGGGTTGGAGCTTCTCAGCCTGCCCATCTGTGTGCTCCGCTATAGGTTTGAGCAGTGACACACTCAAGAAGTGAGCCACACCCCCGTCGCATGCCCTGCAAGGGAGACCAGGAAAACTTTCCCATTTCACTTTCACATTAAGTACTACCTCCAAAAGTCTTGAAAACTCAATACTGATTTTCTCTTTTGCCTTAGTTAACTGTATCTCTGCCTCCCACAACCTCTAGCTTTTCTGTGCAACTATTTCTTACATTATTACAGATCAGGCCTGAACATAATAGCAGAAATTGTGATGCACCTAGAGAAAGAAAAGAAAAAACAGACATTGGTTGAAGCCATCCAGGATAGGACACTTGCAGCTTATTTGCTGAGTATCTACTTTAGAATCGTGAGGTTTAAAGTCACGTCTTCCGAAAAGAGGAAGCAGATGTGGCTGCAAGAATTTATGTAAACTACTTTCTACGGGGCTATTGTTACATACATTGGGATGTTCCCATCTCCCATTTAATCCTTATTAAATCACATCATTTATAGATATTTGTGGCTCTTTTTGGCTTCAACATTCAATAATTTAAATAAAATTAGAAGTTAACAAAAAGTCACTGAGACTAGAATTTCTTAATTTTACTTCTTTATGTATGAATACTTACTAATATCCAAATTGTCTTGTAAGTTCTGAATCCTACTTTCTTTCAAGGCACATGGATTAGTCCCTTATAGAAGAACTGCTCTCAAAACGAGGTTGTCACGGAAACATACAAGCCAATAGTAATTATGATATAAATGCTATATTATAAAGGGCTTGGCCTTATTAATTTATTATTTTTGTATTTTTCAAAGAGCAATATAAAGCATTTCTCTAAGTAACATACCACACATACATTTCACAACTTTGTTTTTTCTTGTAGCAAATGAAAATGGTTTCACTATCAGATTTGTGGTATAAAATCTGATAAATCTATGAAGTCTCAATAAACTAGAACTGCAAATCGTATTATTTCAGTTCATGCCTAAGAAAAAAAGGACTCCTCTCTCTTTCTCAGTCATATATCTCATACACACACATACAGTCACACATATACATACGTATCAAAGGCTAGTTAAAAATAAAACAAAATGCCTCTTCAACTTGCCAGGTGCAATAAACTGAATGTTTATGTCCCATCAAAATTCATATGTTGAAATCCTAACCCCCATGGTGATGGCATTTGAGAGTGGGGCCTTTGAGAGGTGATCAAGGCTCTTCCTGAATGGACTCAATGCCCCTATAAAAGATACTCCAGAAAAATCCCTCGACTCTTCCACCTTGTGAGCATACAGAGAGAAGCCACCTGTCTATATGGAAGGAGGGCCTCTCCAGTGCATAATATGCCAGCTCCTTGACCTAGGACCCTCCAGCCCCTAGAACTGAATAATAAATATCTGTTGTGTATTACCAGTCTATATAATTTATGTTATAGTAGCCCAAATAGACTAAGACACCGGAGGTTAGTGCACATGTAACTTCAGTCCATCCTTTCCATTAATCCATCGTGCTCATAGTAAAAATCATTAAGAAGGCATGGTAAGTCACTCAATAAAGAAAATAAAAGTAAACATCTTCTATAAAATATACTCACTAGTTATAGGTTTAGACATAAATGTTCTTCCATCCTTTCAACTCGATTTAAAAGAAAACATTAACAGAAAGTTAACTGGAAAATTTAATTAATATCCCAATTCCTAAACATCTCCACTCCACACCGTTCTAGCCACTCTAGGAGTATCCACTTCGAAAGCAGTTCACATAACTTCTTGCAGCCACAATCACTGCCTCTTTTCAGAAGTCATAGCTTTACATGTCACAATTCTAAACTAGATGCTCAGTACTGAAGCTGCAAGTGTGCTATCCTGGAGTTTCAACCTATGTCTGCTGCTTTTTCTTTTTCCAGGCGCATGGACGTTTCTGCTATTATGTAGTGGCCCAATGTGTAATAATGTAAGAAATGGTTGAACAGAAAGCCAGGCGCTATGGGAAGCAAAGATGAAATTAATCAAGGCAAATGAGAATATCGTTATTGAGTTTAAAAGACTTTGAGTAAGAAACAGAACATTAACAGAAAGTTAACCAGAAAATTTGACTAATATCACAATTTCTAAGTATCTCCACTTCATGCCATTCCTTTATCTAATTCAACTGTATGCCATCCTACCACACAATTGAAATATATAAAAGTCTTTGCACCTAAATATTAAGAGTAAAACTGCAATTTGAAAGGAAAATGGAAAAAGAGAAAATAATTTGTTCAGAAGAACATTAACTCTCAGAATTAAGAGGCCATAACTATAAAAACAATTCCAGTCCAATTACCAGTTACAATGTTATTAAAAGTGAAGTTCCTTGATCTGCATGTTGTTGAAATGAAGTCACATTTTTCAAAGCTCAAATAAAAATGATTTTAAAAAGTTAACATTTAAAAGGCCCTGGTAAAGCACTATAAAATAGTCTGTGAGTTTTCAACGTTTGTACACAATCATGAGTATATTTAATGTTATATTTCCATGAGCTCTTAAAAAATATTTTCAAAACATGGTGTGAGACCTCAAAGGGACCATTTTGTGAAACTTACATTCCAAACTACAGTTCTGCAGAAACGTGTACTATTACACTGCTACCAAGTGGCCCTTTACTACTAAAAAGAAAGATTTACCTGAGCAATGATCAGCAGTGGTTCAGCACATTGCTTTCGGTCAGCAATTTTTCTTGAATGGCTCTCACAGGACAGGCCATGATGCAAGCCCACTCTGATACATTCTTTTCTGAAAGTAGAGAACAGTTATCCCTCCAGGCAAAACATGCCAAAGGTGAACATGTAACTGTAACAAACGCAGAGGAAAAACAATTTATAGAGACTCCAGTTTGGTGGAAATGGTCAGATCAGACCTGAGTGGGATTTGAAAGAAATAATGGAGTATGATTTTATAGTCTACTAAAATATAATAAAGGAACTAACATGAGTGTGATGGTTAATACTGCCAATGTGATTGGACTGAAGCATACAAAGTATTAATCCTGGGTGTGTTTGTGTAGGTGTTGCAAAAAGAGATTAACATGTGAGTCAGTGGGCTTGGGAAGGCAGATTCACCCTTAATCTGGTGGGCACAATCTAATCAGCTTCCAGCAAATATGAACTAGGCAGAGAAACGTGAAAAAGAGAGACAGGCTTAGCCTCCCTGTTTTGGATGTTTTCTGCTGTTCTGGATTCTTTCTAATCTTGAACATCTGACTCCAAGTTCTTCAGTTTTGGGAATTGGACTGGATCTCCTTGCTTCTCAGCTTGCAGACAGCTTGTGTGGAACCTTGTGATCATGTAAGTTAATACTTAATAAACTCATATGTATATATACATATATTATACATATATATATATCATGAGCTAATGTAATTAAATAAATAAGATTAATGTGACACAAGAAGCCTTTAAAACTATTTTATCAAACATATGACATATTTATGTTTTCTACTTCAGGAAGCAAATGAAATAACACTTGTTTACCAAGAAATTGCTACAGGATATGTATCATTCAGGAAGTAGATGTTGAAAAAAATTAATCTTCTTCTTCTTCTTGAATACTAATAAATTCAAGATTTTTAGAAATGCACATTATTATGATTGAAATTTTCTGATACCAAAAGCTTCTCCAGTTCAAATGATATTTCACATATAAAGCATAGCACAGGACAAGGCCTGGAATGTGACTTCTTCCCAGCAACACCTGCCAATTGTGTGCTGGAAGTCTCCAAAGAATATATGCAAGTAGTTTTTTTTTTTTAATTTTAATCTTCATACCTACAAAAATGTATTTTCTCTATCAATTTCATCATTCTTATTAATGCTATTTCAATACTTAGCTGCTATCTATATAATCCCCAGATATGCATATTAAAATAAAAACCAAACATGAAAATGAAGAAGAGTATCATTGACTTTAGGCAACTTTACAGCCGATAGGGCTTTTTGAAAAGTAGAATATCATTAAGATAGGCTATATATTGATTGAACAGCTACTAACATGTATCCTTTAGAAACACAGCTTAGTTTCAAGACCATTTATTATGTAGCAGGGAGAAATTATTTTTAAGTTATCAGAATGTGTTTTTGTTATTAGAGGCAGATTTTTTGTCTTTATATTTTGTATGTGTTTAGATAAACCAGGATATTCTTGCAGTAGAATATTGGGTTATGTTTGAATCTCTCTTACCCTTTCTACTTAAAAAGTGGTGTTATATTGTTTCTTTAGGAGTGTCTATCCTCATCTTCTGAGCCTTTCAACCTTTACCGTTACCTTGCATTTCTTCTCTTTTTTTGTTTTTTGACAGTCTCGCTCTGTCACCCAGGCTGGAGTGCAACAGCGCCATCTAGGCTCACTGCAACCTCCACCTCCTGGGTTCAAGCGATTCTCCTGCGTCAGCCTGCTGAATAGTTGTGATTGCAGGTGCCCAACACAACACCCAGCTAATTTTTGTATTTTTAGTAGCTATGGGGTTTCATCATGTTGGCCAGGCTGGTCGCCAACTCCTGACCTTGTGATCTGCCAGCCGTGACCTCCCAAAGTGCTGGGATTATAGGCGTGAGCCACCTTGCCTGGCCTACATTTCTTCTCTTTGGCCTCTTATTAGTAAGGCAGACTGCATAAGGTACGTATTTTAATATCTCTTTTCTTATGCTGATTTTAACCTACTTTTGTATATTTATATATGAGTATACTTTAACCATTCTGAAATTTGTTTGTGTAAAGCATGAAATACATACATATTTCTTTTATTAGAACAAATAGCCAAATTTAGAAAAAATTGAATGGATCACATGTTTCTGTGATTGGAAATTTAAGTTTTATCATTAAATTTTATTCTATACATAGACAACTGACTCTAAACTACTATTTTGCTCCATTGATTAATTTGTTCCAATATACCCTTAATTAGTTATTATTTTATATCTATATGACAATTTATCATAGGTTTTTAGTATGTTTTTATATCTGATCAAGAATGTTCTTCATTATTTTTAGTAATTCCTCCACTACAAAGAAAAGATAAATGCTTAAGATGATGGACATCCCAATTTCCTGATTTAATCATTATATATTGTGTACAGTTATCAAAATACCACATGTAGCCCCACAATATGTACAACTATTATATAGCAATAAAAAACTTAGAAATTTTATATTTGGAAGCTTAAAAAACAAAAGTAACTTTTGTTTTTTTTTTGTCCATTTTTCTCTTCTATGAACATCAACATCATAACAAGGTCTATGTAATTTCTGTTGGGATTTTTAGTCTGATTTAATTGAACATACAGTTTGATAGGGAGAAGGTTGATTGGTGAAATTAAAGTATTTCTAGTCACAGACATGGCTTATCTCTCCTTCCCAAAGGTCAATTTATTTTTGCCATTTATTAGATACTTATACCTCTTCATATACCACTTAAAGATTTCATACTAAACCTATTTCTACAAACATTGTCATTTTTGCAGTGAATAGGGTCTATAAAAATATATAGTTTGTTGTGACTTTTTGTTGGGATGCAATAATGTTTTCGGACACTGATATTGCATCTGACTTAGTGGCTAATTTATAAGACCTACTATTGTGGCCGTTTAATGTTTTTGTAGATATTACATGAAAATTGTGAGAATTTAACAAAATAACCTAAAAAGGCAAAAAAGGATTCCAAAGGGAAGCAAAATTGTACTGCAACTGATAAATATATTTGAGAAAATTTGGTTATCAAGTTTAATTTTGATAAATCTCTAATTACTAAGGCATTTTGTCCCAAAGTCATAATTTATATTTTAAAAAAAGGATATATGAGGGAAATATCATGTTTACCAGATGTCACTTAAGGGCATAGCATACCTACAGCCCACTTATTCTTCTCTACATCATTTAGGAAGCGTTATCCCAGATATCACCTTGTTTCAATTAAATGCTATTATATATGAAATATTGCAAGGAACTTAAATTTATCTGCTTCGTATGTGTATATATGTCCATATGTTAATATAGCATATCTTTCTAGTACTTATTCTTCATTTGATAAAACAACAAAGAATAGAATAGCAATTTGAGGAAAAGCAGAAAGACAGGAGCTCACATGCAAAGCCCTTTCTGCTCTTTGTACACCTATTAGCCAATCACCTCAGTGTAAATCATTCTCACTCCAAAGAGGTGGTAAATGTGTTCCTGTTATGTAAATAATCAAGAGATGGTAAGGTATCTGAATGAAGTATTTGTAATGTCTCTAAAATTTGAAATGTAGCCACTCCATATTTTGTAGTTCAATCTTTTTCAAAAATTAGGTTTTATTTCTAAGTGTCATTTGAATTTTGTGGAGAAAGCAAGCTAACTGATTGGATTTTGCCCCATTTGGGACTGAAAATTAATTTGCAAAATCATCTAAAAGACTAATTCCAATCTGTTAGAGGCTTGCTGTGTTTATTGTTATTCTAAACTCATTTAATTATTATTTCCTTATAAATTGCAAATACTTATGGGGAGAGAGCCAGCTCTCTCTCTCTCTCTCTCTCTCTCTCTCTCTCTCTCTCTCTCTCTCTCGATGAGGCTTGCTCTGTCATTCAGGCTGGAGTGCAATGGCAAGGTCTCGACTCACTCCAACCTCGGCCGCCTGGATTCTGGCAATTCTCCTGCCTCAGCCTCGCGAGTAGCTGGAATTACAGGTGCCCACCATCATACCTGGATAATTTTTGTATTTTTCATAGAGACGGGGTTTCACCATGTTGGCCAGGCTGGTCTCGAACTCCACACCTCATGATCAGCCTGCCTCTGCCTGCCAAAATGCTGAGATTACAGGTGTAAGCCACCTTGTCCTACCAATAGCCATCTCTTAAGCTGCCTTTGTGTAGCCAGAAGAATGAACTACATACTACCAAAGGGCTCAGTCTTCAAAAAATAATGAATCTACTATGCATTAAAGAAATCTTTCCCCTCAGTAAGTTTTCCTATGACCTGAAAATTACACAATATTACCAGTTAAACTCATTACAAATTATCCTTCATATAAAGACCTCCAAATAAGTACTTTTTTCAGAATATAAAAAGATATGTTATCTGAAAATGCCTTTTTTATTATAGTAAAATGTACGCAACAATTTGCACTTTAACCATTTTTAAGGTTACATTTTAGTGGCTTTGAGGCTATTAATATTTTTAAAAATTAATTAATTCATTTATTTTAATTGACAAATAAGAATTGTATATGCTAGTTATGTACATGTGCCAAAGACACTTAAGTAAAGATAAAGTACATGTTTTATTTCAGTCCTTGACACTAAAGAAAGACATTGGTTGGGCATCTGCTTTCTTGTTTTTATTATTATCTAGCACCTTGTACATCAGCATCACCTGGAGCTCATGAGAGCTGCTGAATCTCAAAGCCTACCCTAAATCTACTGAATTAGAAATAGAAACTCTGACGGTGGAAGCAGCAATGTGTATTTCCATCATCCCTACAAGTGATTCAGACAAACAATAAAGATTGATAAACACTGAACTAAGTAATTATCCACTCTTCATGAAGAAGTTTACATTCCAGATGGGATGACATAAGGAAATGGACACCTAACCAAGAATGGAAGTACAGGTATTATTTCTGAAAGAAAATAGTGTGGAAGAAAACAAAACCTATTGTACTCTAGGTAGAATTCATTGGCTCTTTAATTTCAGAGGATACTATAAAAATGGCTATTTATTTAGAAACTGTTATTTTTGATGTACAAGGTAGTTTTCAATTTACAGACATGAAGGCTTAAAGAATTTAAAACTACATTACTCTCACAGTGGCTCACACCGATAAGCACTTTGTGAGGCCAAGGCAGGCAGATCATCTGAAGTCAGAAGTTCAGACCAGACTGGCCAACATAGTGAAACCTCAACTCTACTAAAAATACAAAAATTAGCCGGGCATGGTGGTGGGTGCCTGTAATCCCAGCAACTCAGGAGGCTGAGGCAGGAAAATCGCTTGAATCCAGAAGGCAAAGGAAGGTTACAGTGAGCCGAGATCGTGCCACTGAACTCCAGCCTGGGCAAGAGACAGAATGAGACTCCCTCTCAAAAAAACAAAACTACATCAGTTGCCAAAATTACACATCTAGAAATACAAGTCAGTCTTTAAAGCCAATCACTCCAGCCGGGCATGGTGGCTCACTCCTGTAATCCCAGCACTTTGGAAGGCTGAGGTGTATATATCACGAAGTCAAGAGATCCAGATCATTCTGGCCAACATGATGAAACCCCGTCTCTACTAAAAATTCAAAAATTAGCTGGATGTGGTGGCTTGAGCCTGTAATACCAGCTATTCGGGAGGCTGAGACAAGAGAATCCTTTGAGCTCGGGAGGTGGAGTTTGCAGTGGGCTGAGATTGCACCACTGCACTCCAGCCTGGTGACAAAAAATTAGAACAAATCACCCCTAGCGCACCCAACTCTTGCAAATCTACATTTCTTCTGCCAGATTTCAGTGCCTCCAATTCAAGGCAAGCTTATGGCAACCTACAAAGACAATTTAAAAGGCCTGTTCAGAATAGATGAGACACTTGTCTGAGAATGGTTCTGGGTGATTATGTTAAAGTAGATTTATTGTTAGGTTTTTTTTTTAACACACATCATTTTCTTATGATTGTCATAGATCTTCGAAATCTCCACATTAAAGATCTAACGTCCAAACTCCACCAAATTGTAACCGCTTGCTTGCAAGTATGTCAACCTAGATCCTTTAGCACTGCAGCAATCACTTTTTAAGAAACTAAAAAATTCCCCGAGATTTTCCTCCCTCATAAAAACAATGCATCAACACACACACACACACAAAAAGTGTTCAACTAAAATTGTTCATAAACAGACAGATCAGTCTCCTAAATAAAACAATTAATGATTACTCTGGGTTCAATGACTGGTAGGGTTGGAAACACTGAACCTCACTGTTCTTCTCTTCCTATCATTAGAATTCAGTTAGGAGACTTTTTCTTTAATGATATTCCAAAGTGCTCATGTAATTTGAATATAGGATTATGCGGGGTGGATCCTAAACTGATTCAGTTGGTCCCACCCTCATATCATCTCCAGCAATGTCCACGTTTATTAGTTCCACGAATTCTCACACTCGCTCCCCTAAACTTAGTTATTAGGAAAATGAAGTTGTCTTTCCTCTTTGTATACTTTGCAATAACTTTCTGCTGAGTGATTATTACATAAAATATTTTAATTCCTATTAAATAATTATTGTAAACAAAGAAAATTGAAAACTTCTGCTGTTACATAGCCAATATTCCTCTTCTGCCTTGAGATTTGATGGATATAAAATACAAATACCCAGTGCTATTTTGTTCTGATCATTTATACACATATTATATCTTTGTATCCATATGATGTAGGTACTATTACCATCTCCATTCTACCAATCAGGAAACAGAGGCTCAGAATGGCTTTGTAAACTACCCAAGGTCATTTGGTCATTAAGCAATGGGGTCAAGATTTAATTTTGGCACTCTTATTCTGGAATTCACAAAGATTCTAGTTGGGAAGTCAAGTTTACAATTCTGCCAGTCTGGAATTATTTTGTTGCTTACAGTCAGAGCTGGAAATTTGTTGGATTATTACTTTTTTAGTTGTTCAATTAAAATTATTAACATGGTTGTGGAAGTAATTGTTTATTTTCATTAATAAGATATTATTATAGTTAATAATTACTTATGATTTTTAAAATAATAATGCACTTCTTCATAAGCCATCTTAACATACAATATATAGTTTAAATGTTAAGTATAAATTACTATTGAAAACAATGGAACTGAAACATTGCCTTGAAATTCCAATGCCAAAGTAATTTATAATCTTCTATACATTACATTAAAGGGACTAACAACAGAATCCACTCACAAAATCGTCAACATGGTGATTCTGTTGCAGTTACCTTCACAATCAATTCAGCCCAATGAGAAAAGACCCATCAATCAATCAGCCAGACATTTAATCAAAACACACAATAAAAAAATCTATCAAAACAAAGATCTGAAAGGAATTGAACTTTGATTACTTAAACACCAAAGGTGTATGAATTTTGAGAACTGAGTTGCCCCTTTGTCAAATAAAAGATGGAGCTACTTTCTTTTTCTATGAACTGGATTGCCCCAAGTTTGTATCAACTGATGAATTTTCTAAACAGCAATTATTTCTTCCTAAATGTTTACAAATAACAAAATGCATGAGAGAAAACAGTATACTACATACTTTGTTTTAAAAAATGTTTCTGCAGAAAATCATAATTTTTTTAAAGTACAAATTACCAAATGTCAAATAATATCAAATCAGAAACAAGATAAAATAAAATTGTACTGAAAACATTGATTTCTGGCAGGCTCATTTGGCCCAAATTCAGGCAGCAAAGTGTATGTTTTCTTATGTAAAATTCTAAGAGTCTTACAAGCTTTATTACAAGCTCTGTAGCTGCAGGAACATCAACAATTTTGTCACCTCTTTCAAGTCCAATAAATAGTAATACATTTTTTGTTTGTTTGTTTGTTAGGAACTGCTTTGTTTTCAACAAGCCAGTAAGTCCCACAACATTTTAAAGCACTGGACTGAATACCACTCTACATTTAATCTTTATGGTTAATCACTGAATTAGGGACAATTTGGATTATTTAAAATCAATTAAATAATTACCTTCCTCTGCGGAAGTAGCTAAAAGTTGGAGGTGGGTTTGAACTTTAATTTTAAAATATAGTGGAGAAATAAACTGAATTCTATTGCTGAAAAAATTCATCATACCTTTTGAAAAATATATGAATAACATTGTTTTCTAACTTAATTTTATTATTCTGTGTTGGGGTGCCACACTACTTTGAAAATGAGAATCAAAATGGATAAATTCCTGGACACTTGCATCCTCCCAAGCCTAAACCGGGAAGAAGTCGAAACCCTGAAGAGACCAATAACAAGGGCTGAAGTTGAGGCAGCAATTAAAAGCCTACCACCCCAAAAAAAGCCCAGGTTCAGATGGGTTCACAGCCGAATTCTACCAGACATACAAAGAGGAGCTGGTACCATTCCTTCTGAAATTATTTCAAACAATCCAAAAAGAGGGAATCCTTCCCAAATCATTTTATGAGACCAACATCATCCTGATACCAAAACCCGGCAGAGACTCAGTAAGAAAAGAAAACTTAAGGCCAATATCCGTGATGAACATAGATGCAAAAATCTTCAATAAAATACTGACAAACCGATTGCAACAGCACATCAAAAAGCTTAACCACCATGATCAAGTAGGCTTCATCCCGGGGATGCAAGGCTGGTTCAACATACGCAAGTCTATAAATGTAATTCACCACATAAACAGAACCAAAGACAAAAACCACATGATTATCTCAATTGATGCAGAGAATGCCTTTGACAAAATTCAACAGCTCTTTATGCTAAAAACCCTCAATAAACTAGGTATTGATGGAAGGTATCTCAAAATAATAAAAGCTATTTACGACAAACCAACAGCCAATATCATACTGAATGGGCAAAAACTGGAAGCATTCCCTTTGAAATCTGGCACTAGACAAGGTTGCCCTCTCTCACCACTCCTATTCAATATAGTATT